>JAKUAQ010000011.1:0-274538 GCA_030562965.1 Starmerella ratchasimensis
CTCGGCATGTTCTCATAACGCCTGGTCCCCGGGGACCGGTGCAACGGCGCTTCTTCGGTATGGAGCTGGTAAGAAAGAGTCTATATGAGTGGCCGGCCCATCTCGTCATTCTACTCTCGTCCATACACCAAAAGCATTGCCGTGTTTGTTTCCGCCCAGTTGGTGGCTGAGGTAGAAGTCCCGTACGTTTGTGGGGGGTCACTTCTACCGAAAGAAACAAGTAAGAAAGAAAGTCCAATGTGGACCAGAACTGCTCCTTTATAGTGCTCCGAGCGGGGGTGCACTCGTGCCCGGGTGGGGATGGGCTGGGGCAATGTCCGGCTACCTTAAATATTCCCTGCCCCATTCCTGGCCCATCGTGACAGACAAGGTGGGGATCGTCCGAGTTCGAGTCCTAGCACATCATTGAGAGAAATAATCTCAGTAAGTAAGTGAGTCGGTAAATGTTTGAAGTGTCTGAATTTTTTTTTTACCACGACCGGGCGAAGTTGTGGGGTCTCGCGTTGAGATCTTATCGGGGTCTGATTGCAGACCCTAGGGGCTAGATTATGCGCCCTCCGGCAATGGCGGGGATGACAATGGCTGGGATGCAATAGCTGGGAGCGCCGATGCCTCTCACGTTCAGCTGAAGTGGTTTCCATTTTAGTCGGGCAACTGCGATCGTAGCAGCTCTCTGTGTGTAAAGTAACCATATTAAGACTTGGTGTACTTATAAAAGTGCTTGCAGCTACGAGGGCTTTCAAACTATCCCATAGCTAATGCTATGCTAGAAAAGGAAGTTTAGGCGAGGTGGATCTGAGATGTCATCTACATGTGGTTTGGCGGTCAAGCGCAACCCTTGATGTGGACACCTGCCGACTGGCTGGCTGATATAACGAGTACACAACCCGGTTCGGGAACGTAACGGATGGACGCATTCACCGTCATGACAATAGAGCGCTAATATATATACCGGTTAAGCGTATGAAGAATCAGTATAGGATCAACGACTAGTGGACTTTTATTGGCGCCGATCTGCATCACTCACTGGAAACTCCTCCTTGGTGCGTTTCTCAGCACAGCTGTCTCTTCTCAGCAAAGCTCAACAGAGTTGACATTTCGCAGCAACTCCAGTCTGGACTTTGGCATTTGTCTTTACAAGCTTAGTACCGCCCTTAGCCCATCCTCCTCATTTAGCCGATCGTCATCACTTCCATTAATGAAATCTCCTTGAGCCTGATCTCTGTCTTTCCGGCATCGCCAGAGAGTGGGCTTTTACTCAGCAACTTACTGCATCAAAATTTAACCTGTTTGTTTCAATAACTTATATATATGGGTATGAATGCCTGAAAACACTATAACATGTTTGTTTTGTTTATATGATGATCATTTTCCGATTGCTCCAATTTCACCATCGGCTGCTATGTGCACGTGACCCTGCGCCCTACCTTTTGCCCTTTGACAGGCTTATTATTTCATTCGGAGCTCATCCCGAGTGCTTGATGATGTCGATGTCCCAACCCAACCTCATCAGGGTGTATGTAGAGAATCACATGACCGAGCAGACCATCGTCGGTATTCGCATCATCCACAAGTGAAATAGCTATTTTAGCCACTTCAGGTTCTCACCCGACTGCCTGTGATCCTCCAGCATTTCTGCATCCACACATTTCGCTAATACAAGGAAAGAAATGTCGGACGAAGAGGATAGGAAGCCGACACTCAAACGCGAGGCAGAAGACGACCTTCCGGCAAGCCAAGCTACGCCTCGCAATGGCTTAAGTAGGAAACGTGGGAAGGTGGTTGAGAAGCGTGAAGTGGAAGAAACCGCGCCCGAGGAGGTAGAAGATGAAGAGGAAGGAGAGGAAAACGAAGAAGAGGAAGGGGAAGACGAGGAAGAAGACGAGGAAGAAGAAATTGATCGTAATTCCAAGCGCAAACGGCGACGGCTGCGAAATCAGTTCCTCGATGTCGAAGCCGAAGACGACGACGAGGAGGACGATGTGAGTGGTGATGAAGATGGTCTAGTTGGTGAAGACGGTTTTGTTCAGGATCAGGAGGACGGCGACTCTGATCAGACTAAGGCAGCTCGAGTCCTTCGTCAGCTCGACCGACGTCAAGATCAGGAAAGATTTACCGACCAAGATGCCGAGCAAATCGCGGAGCGCTATCGCGAGCGCTATGGTCGTACAGCCGCAAACAAATACAGTAGCGGTAACGGCAGTGCCTCTGTACCTCAACAGTTACTTCTCCCATCCGTCGAGGACCCTCCGATCTTTGGCATAAACTGTCGTATCGGCCGTGAAAAAGAAGCCGTGAAGGCTGTGCTTCGCAAGCAGCTCAGTCTTCAATCGTCCAATCGTACCGTGCAAGTGTTTTCCGCGTTCCAACGCGACGGGTTCCCGGGACGTATCTACCTCGAGGCATCCACTGAAGCTGCTGCTCTCCAAGCCGTGGCCGGTATCCCCAATGTGTTTAGCAACTCCAAGGTCCTCAAGGTACCTATCAAAGAGTACCCAGATATGTTCCGTGTTGCGAAGAAGCAGGAGACAGAACTGACACCGGGTAAATACGTACGTGTCAAGCGCGGAAAATACAGCGGTGATTTGGGTATCGTCATCGACCTGAGTAACAATGGACTCGAGGCCCGTTTGAAGCTTGTACCGCGCCTCGACTACGGCCGGACGACGGCCATGACTGGTTCATCTGACAAAAGAAAGCGCACAGATCGGCCACCCCAGCGCCTCTTCTCTACTCAAGAGGCTGCTAACGATGAATCAAAGAGCTTGCAGGCCCATGGCGCCAATGCGTGGAGCTATCTCGGAGATGATTATGTCAAGGGGTACTTAAACAAGGATTTCAAGCTCGCGATGCTGGAGGTTGAAGAGGTCAGACCGACGCTGACGGAGATTGCAAAGTTCCAGGATGGCGGCGACGAAGGCGAGATCGATCTAGCCAGTCTCGGCGATGAGCTCAAGCGATCGGCCGCCCAGAGCACGACTTTCGCCGAGGGCGAGCGGGTGGAGATCGTACAGGGCGAACAGACTGGCCTGCTTGGCCGTGTCGTGGGATCTAATAGTGCCGAAGGAATTGTCGTTGTTCGTGGTGACCGCAGCCCATACAAAAACCTTGAAGTTTCTGTACCGGCGTCGCAGTTGCGTAAGCACTTTGCTATTGGTGACCACGTGCGTGTGACTCGAGGTAACTACAAGGACGAAACTGGCCTCGTCGTGAGCAACAGCACTGATGGTCAGGTCACACTGTTGTCGGATGCCAGCCAAGCCGAGGTCACAGTCTTCTCACGAGACCTTCGCGCGGCTTCGGACACCACAGTTCAGAACCAGCTAGCAGGATTCGCTATCCAGGATCTAGTGCAGGTGAATGCACAGACTGTTGGCTGCATCGTGGATGTGGAACGCGATACAGTGCGGGTTCTCGCTCAAGATGGCCAGGTCGTGACGCTGAAGCCCGAGTCGATCGCGATGAAGCTCCGTGCCGGTGGCCAGCGTACCGCAACCGATGGACGCGGGCGTGAGGTGACTGTAGGCGATACTGTGAGAGAGACAAGTGGTGAGCAGCGACAGGGAACGATTATTCACATCCATCACTTGTACGTGTTCATGCACAACCGCGAGAGAACCGAGAACCTCGGTATCTTTGTGAACCGTATATCTCAGATTGCCACCATCAGCACAAAGGCCGCGCGTGAGCGGGGACTCGATCTGAGCCGCATGAACCCGGCGGCTCAGGCCTCGTCGACAGTGGCTCCGCCTCCCAAAACGACCCACATCAACACAAGGAGAATTGTGGGCCAGAAAGTTAGTATCGGACCCGGATCGGGCTATAAAGGTCTGAAAGGCATCGTGAGAGATGCATCAGACACAACGGCACGCATCGAACTCGAGGCGCGCAACAAGGTGGTCACCATCGATGTTGAGAAGCTGCTCTTCACCAACCCTACGACAAAGCAGCTCGTCACCTTGCGAGAGTTTTTGGGCCGCATGGGTGGACCGCGTGGTTCTGGTGGTCACCAGGATGGACAAGGAGAGAGTCGCTATGGAAATCAGGGCTCGATGGGTGGAGCAACGCCTCGTTTGAACGGTGGCCGCACTCCAGCGTGGGCCTCTGGCAGTAAGACACCAGCATGGGCCTCGGGCGGAAAGACACCAGCCTGGAACGCCGGCGGCAAGACACCGGCCTGGAACTCTGGTGGTAAAACACCTGCTTGGAATGCCAGTAGTGGTGGCCGGACACCGGCCATGCATAGTGGTAGTCGCACACCTGGTGGTGCTCGCACGCCGGCATGGAATGCGAATTCAGGGGGCCGCACCCCGGCGTGGAGTGCTAATACCGGATCGAAAACCCCTGCATGGAGCGCCAACATCTCTGACGCTTGGGATGCCCGAACACCGGGTAACTTCTTCTCTGCACAGAGTGCCCCGACTCCTGGAGCAGCACCCACGCCTGGAGCAGCACCCACGCCTGGTCCATCTGGATGGCAGGACGGTGATGACGGCGACAATGATGATGGAGCTGTGGGATATGCCGACGATGAATGAATTCAAGGTTACATTATTGAGTTGTCGACGCCGGAACACGATGCCCAGCCACGAGAAAGAAAGAATTAACATGTTTCACATGGTACACTTGTAAGTATAATATAAGAATATAATGAGTAAGTTAAATTTAATATAAATGGAAAGACTTGTTCGTCACTTTAAGTGTTCGTCATTTTTAGCCAATTAATTTGACACATGCAACTGGGTAGTAACGTGCAACGAAGTAGTATGTACAGTAGTGAGGCAGGCAGATTGATTTTTCATCGCTGAGACTGATTTTGCTGCGGAAGCTTCCGTTTACGACCCTCAGTAAAAAGGACGTGTCGCATCACGATCGGATCGTATCGCACCTGCTTCATAAGCGGCGCCGTTCGGGGACGATGTACGAAACGTGTAAAGCCGGTCTTAGCTGTAGACACTAGCTTGATTAGAGTCAGTCTTGACCGTGTTTTAGCCATGATCTAACGCGGGGGAGACGGGAGGAGGAGTGCTATCCAGTGGCTCTCGTTGTTAGACGCAAAATTTAGGGGTACGTAGGGTTCGTACCTGTGAATCACCAGAATTGTTCCTCCGTTCTAAATATCTCCTGAGTCCAATACCTAGAAACCAATGACTTAAGTGTAAATGTATACGAATCTTAATACTACTATAAAGAGCGCTAGGTGCTGGAAGTTCCGAAGGTGCTTAGAGAAGCATCAATGTTTAAGGAGGTTGGTTTGAAACCCTAGTGCAAGAAGACTAGCTTGTTTGGGGTGTGTTACGTTTAGTCCGACCGTGCGCAGGTGGCTACATACAGCGTGGGTGCTTTTAAGTCAAAAACCTTAGGGATTGTTTAGAGTGCACTAAATGTATTCTGTTGCTTTGCTGGACGCAAACGTGCCTACGCTCGAAGCTATCGCGACGTTCTTAGAGAAGCAGAGGGTAGAATCACGTTCTACCGAGCGTGATCTGGAGCCTATCAAAGCATCAAATGTGGTTTCAGCCAAAGAACTTCAAGAAAGACTCGTGAGTAAACGGTCAAAGCTTCGTGATGCGATTCAGAATGATTTGGAGGTCGACTTCGGCCAGCTCGGAGCTGATGCGGTGATCACATATCAAGACATCAAGGAGCTTCAAGAGCAGAAACAAGTTATGGAAGAGGGAATTAAGATGTACAAACTTTTGCAGAAACCAGCGGGACACTCGTTGGAGTTGGTGGCCATGCTTCGTATTTTCGAGAACATTGTCAAAACTAATCCTCCTGGTAAACTGGTTTCCCTTGCTTCTGTCTTTGCATCAGAAATTCGCACCAAATGGTTGGACAAGGAACTTGAGCGCGCTCTGAGGACCCTGAAAGCAACACTCTCAAGTGCGGGATGGCCTACGAAGAGCCCACCGGTATCGTCCACCCTAATGAAGGACACATTAGCGACATGCCTGATCCTCGATACCGAAGCAACATTCGCCCAGTTGACTCAACCTGTAGCAGATCGTGTACGGTATAACTTTCAACGGAGAAGTGATACTGCTCGTGCCGATCGACCAGATTGGCTGTTTTCGTACATTATCAAGCTGCTGAATACCCAGAAAACGTGGGTCGCCGAGATGCAGTATTTGATAGATAGGCCACTGGATCATTTAATTTCAGCCTTGATTCCAGTGATTGCTGAAACATGCCATAAAAGCTACACTCTTGACTCGTTCTTCGTTCACGAGCTGACTCAGTTTGCTAGCACTCTGGAAACTGAGTACTGGTGTACGTTAGACGTCACTTCTTCATTGCTAAGCCAGACTATCACGTCAAAAGAGTTGGAATTAATTTTTATGGCCGAAGAAAAGTCAAAGCTAGATAGCTTGCACTCACTTCTTAAATCTGGTTCTCAGAAGATCGACTTCGACGCGGATGTTACGTGTGCTAAGCCGACTTTCGTGGCGATCAATTTGGGCCGACTTATCAAGGAATCAGATTATCTACTCCGGTTTGACCCCGAACAAGTGCTGCATCGTGTCCATTTCATCCTGATTAAAGCATACATCGACTGGTTGGAGGTTCAGGTTGATACGTACGAGCACGATCACTCTACTCTGGCGCGCGCAGTGGCTAGCACTTCTGTTATTGATGGAAGAGACAAGAAAAACAATGCCGAAGTTAGTGATCTCGAAACAATGGCGCGAATTTTTGGATCTACTGCTTACGTTCTGTTGATTGTGGAACGATTAGGCGTAGATCGTGAAGTGGCCACGGTTAGCACAGTCGAGACTGAACTCGAGTCCTTGGGAAAGCGCTTGCGCGATTTGAAAACACGAACGGGAAAGAATATGGCAAAAACTCTAAATATTGACTTTCAGAAGGCAATGAAAAACTTTTTCCGTGTGGACTGGGTGAATGGGCACACCACTAGTGATTCAATCATTAGATCAGCCCTTGATAAGATCTCCACGTCTATGTCGTTTATTCAGGCACTAAGTTCCTCGAGTATGTCCGATAACGCACTTGTGATGGTGCCATTCGCACAGTCTGTTGCCCAGATGTTCTGGAGAATGGTTATCCAGGCAAACGTTTTCTCTGTGGAAGCCGCAAGGGAACTTCAGAGAAGTATGGTCGTAGTTTCCCAGTTCCTGAAACTCCCCCCTCTGAAGGAAGAGAAACAAAACTCGGAAGCCGTGGAAGTTCTGGTAACAGGCGTTGTCCCGGAATTGTCACAACTAACAAGCGATCAGGTAGAAGGGTTATTGAGAAGACGACGTTAGCGATGGATAGCAAATTAAGTGGAAGATTGTAAATAATCGCTGCTGCACTGGAAAATATCAGTATTTATTGTTTAGGTATAATTTTTAGCATAGAAACTCTCTGAGGATCAAAATCTTTCTCAGGGTCAGCTTCGTTGCTGTCATCACTGACAGCCCAGGGATTGTTCTTCGAGTCACCGCTGCCTGACGAGTCGTTCGAACCCAGCGATAGTTCGGAGGTCTTGTGCCTGAGTTCACCAGGACCACCTGAAGAGCTAGAGCGCTGTTGATTCTCAGGGCGAGTGACTTGGGATGGTGTGCTGTTAATGGCGTTGTTCGGCGGGGCTTCTGCATTACTGGCTTCCTCTGGGAATAGAAAGTGCTCTCGCACTAAATGATGAACTACAGGCCATCCATAGGCATTGCTGAACCGTCGCCGTACAATGATATTATTGTGGGCTTCAGGCATCATTTCTACTAAAACCTTCCTCCAACTGGCACCACTGTGGTAACTGCGGGCGATCCGCTCCTCTGTCTTAGCAACCTCTACCTTTTCTTTATAACCCTTTAGCAGATGCAGCCGGGATTTAAATCGCCGTTCGGGCAAATCTTCTGGATGGTACACACGATCGTGGAAGATAACATTTTCCCGTGCAGCAGGGTCGGTGATAAACTCGCGATCTGGGTGCGGTGGGAGCAGTAAGGACATACCAGACTCTATAAGCGAGGTTTTCTTAGGCAGTGACTCGCCAACATCGTCGAGACCATCATCGACACCAACTGTTTGCGACCTTTTTAGGATTTTATTGTGCTTTGACGGCCCAAATAAGAATGTTGAAACAGGATTGTCTCTAGTCAAAGTGGCAACGGATTCCATAGGAGAGATCGAGTGTTGGTCGGGCTTATACTCATTGCTCTCTTGGTCAAGCAGCGCCGGAGTACTTTTTGAGTGTTGATCTCCACCTGACACCGCGTCTACATCTAATGGGTATGGCACCTTTTCAGGTTCAGTGATTGATGGATCAGCAAGTGAAGGGAGGAGAGAGTCCTTGGAAGAAGCACTGTTATCTCCCTCGTCTGTTAGATCTTCTGGGTGAGCTGCTTTTTTCGCGGTACGTTCTACCTTTTCCTGATGCATCAGCTTCGCTTCGATGCCAGATATTTTAATGCCATCGGCGGCATTACCCTGGCGCTGCGGTGTGCGATGCAACTTTCTACGGTGATAATCCCCTTGCGCTGCATTGGCATTACCAATTGCTCTCCAATCTAGGTACAGTAAGGAGGCAGTTCGAAGAGGCACAATACCATCATTGACGGCATTAGCGTAAACAGTACGGTTTCGGAATCGCCGCAATATAGTGAGAGTAGCATCATTGGGTATTTGTTCAAGTAAAGGTTTGTTGACACCAGGAATGTGACTGAGCCCGAGATCCAGCCCAGTGATTCCTACTACTCCGAAATTGAGTGCAAATTGGACATATCCTGGGTTTTCATTGCTGATTCCCATGAATGGGGACGCAAGAGCTACGAAGTTCACCAGTTCTATTTTTGCCAACGCGTCCGATCGGTGTGCCTGAATGTAACCCAATGCATAAGTCTGAATGAGGCCACCTAAAGAATGAGAGACGAACGAGAGTTTAGATGGCTCATAAGTCGGAATCAGCTCATCTACCACCCAGTCGGCAAGTCTCTTTCCCAGATATTTTACACCTTTCTCCGTACGGCACACATTGCCAGTATAGCCCTTACAGATCAAGTTTTCACCTGTGCGACGGGCTGCATCATCTATAAGTTCTTTGATATAGAGCATGTCCGCGGTTACATTTGAAACCAAACCATGAGTGAGCACGCAAATGTGCAATGATTCATTTGTACGCGGTAATGGATGCTGCCATATTGCTGCTGTGTCGTATTTATGGACCCTGAGAACGCCTTGTCCGGCGGATCCCTGACTAGATTCAGCATGCTTTCCATACAGCTTAGAGGCCTTTTTTGAGGTCCCAACGGTGATTTCAAAGTTAACTTCAGCTGTGCGGGAAAAGAGGATCTCAGACTCAATGGTGACACGCCATTTCTGATCCGTTGATTGAACTTTCAACTCGGCTGAGAAGTGTGAGCTTGCTTTGACATGATTTTCATATTTTGGCTCCGCATCCGCTTCCACCGCCTCATACTCACTGTAATTCATGGGTACCATGTCACAATAAATTGTGTATGGACCATTGAGGTAGGCGGCTCGCAAAGCAACGCTTTCGGTGTTGCGTACGCGCAGGAACAAGGATTCTCCGATTTGTGGAGAGATCAATTCAAGATCATAGCGTACAACACCACCGACTCTCACGCGATCTTTATCATGGTATAGAACTGAATCTACCATCAGCCAGAGATGGGCCGCGCTGTGTACAACTCTATGGAATTCAGATCAGTGAGCGTGACCAGCGCGCCTCGGTTAGGGTAGCAGACACGAAATACAATGTGGTACGGATCATCGGTGAATGACTGAGGAGTATGGTGGGATCGGGGGTTATCGCTTGGTGCGCTCTTACAAATAGTGCCATGGGGCCAGTAATAAACCAACATCGAGCCCTTCTGCTAATTGTAATACTAGATAAATCAATACATAGTAATTAAATACACCAGCACCATTATTACACGATAATTTGGTTTCCAGTGGTCTTATGACACTTAGCGGAAATTAGCGGAGCCCATCCAATTGAACCTACGCCAGAATCTCTACCCAGCCTGTGGGAGAGAGTAAGAGGGTTGTTGAATGTGACCTGAAACAGAACGGCTTCAGCCCACAAAAACGGAGTATCAATCACTATCTTAGACTTCTTCTTTGAGGTAACCGTCGAAGGCTTAGCCTTAGAGTTGGCGCCAATTGACGTTATATATATAATTAGATTTTGGCGTAGACTTATTATGTTCCCATGAGCTTGGACCGCACGGGTTGGGGCCAGACTGCTCAAACCTTGCCCCAAATGCAAGGGGCCGCATGCACTTCGCAGCGAGGCGCTATCAGCAGTAAATTTTGAATTTTGAATTTAAAGAAATTCAAATGAATTTCGCACATATATCAAGTACTCGTTACCCCACCATTAAAAATTGGTAAATATGTTGTACAGGGTAGCATTGCTAGCGTTAGTGGCTGGCGAGCTCGTGGCTACACCGAACAGGACCAGCAACCAGATCCCTTCCTCAGCTGGAAGTTCTGCTGCGAACCCAGCTTCTTCTCCCGAGAATATCCCTGGAGTGGTGAGTGCTCGGTTTTATCAATACAACAACCAGGAGTCGATAGATCGCTCTATCATCTCGCGACTCAACGCTAAATTATCGAGCAGACTTCCGGAGCGTATAAATAAGCAGACAAATCGTGTCAAAAAGTTTGTTCAACGTATCTTTGGTCGAAGTGAAGCCGAGACTGATGAAGAACTTAATGCACTCGCAACGCACTCAACCACTACGTCCACCAAGCAAAGTTACTACGTGGAGACCATTGAAAACCGTCTCACTTACTACTTGTTGAACATTACACTGGGTACACCGCCTCAAAATTTTCTTGTTCAAGTAGATACAGGGTCTAGTGATCTGTGGGTCCCGGGCCGTATCATCCAGTTCGACGGATTTGATTCGAAAGATAGCAGTACCTACAAGCACCTCAGTGACGATTTCAGCATTAAGTATGTGAAAGATTCTGCTGAGGGTCAGTGGGTGGTCGATACATTTGGATTTGGCGGAAGCGAGGTTACTGTTCCTAACTTTCAGTTTGCTGTGGCTACTTCAGCACCCGATGCCACAATGGGTATTCTTGGAATTGGTCCTCTGGAGTCTGAAGTGAGCAATATTGCTTACCCAAATCTTCCTATAATGTTGGTCAGAGACGGGTTGATTCCCCGCGCGGTTTATTCAATGTACATGGGTGGACTGAGTAATAATGATGGAACGATCATTTTCGGGGGTTCAGATAAGGCAAAATATCGCCAACTTTCAACACTTCCAATTGTGTCGAAATCTACCATTACTGTTGAGCTTGATATTCTCGCATTGACGACCAGTAATGGTCCTTCTTCCCAAAATAACAATGCTATTGTCAAAGATATATCCTCATCTTCTTCGGGTTCGGTTAATGATGGCGATGTTGAGACCACTAAGATGGATGGCGAGTATGACCTCTATGGGTCTGACTACGGGTACTTTAGTGATGAGACTAGAACCAACGTTGAAATCAAAAACAACGACGTCGTCATTTCTAAGGATGCTTTGAATGTCTTGTTGGATACAGGGACTTCATTGACATACCTCCCAAACAGTTTGGTTCAGTCTATCGCCGCAGAATTTAAGGCGGAATTCGAATCTAGTGTTGGGATGTACGTGGTTCACCAAGATGATCTGAACAACAGCCCGTTGCAAGGGCTGAACTTTCAGTTCCAGAATCAGCTTATCTTTATGCCCAAGAATGAACTGTTCTGGCCACTATCTTGGTTTTCACTAGAACCCAGTCCGTATTATGCCATGACAATACTAGCCAGCGATAGTTCCATGGGCTATAACATTTTGGGAGACAGTTTCTTGCGTAATGCATACATCATCTACGACCTTGACGAGAAGGAGGTTCACATTGGTCAGTACTTTTCCTCGCCGTATGAACATATTGTTCCCGTCTAATCCAGAGCCTGGCAAGAGTAACAGCACATTATCTGTAGATATATATAGAACGCTCACAGTGACAAGTTCTCATCTGACACAACTCCAATATCGGCGAATTAGAGCCAGAACTATAAATATCCCCACGTATGTCAATACAGCTGAGATACTCATAGGCCACATCAACTGCTCATTTCGCGGCCAAACAAGTGTTAGAGCTTGGATACCTGTTTCACAGTAAATCTGAAGGCACATAGAACTTTCTTTGAAAACTTTGAGAATCTCCTCATCAGCGAGATACTCTTTTACAAACTCTTCACTCACCAAACTGATCATGGGGACTCCAGTTCGAGATAAGAGGATGCTGAGACCAACTAAATAAGTCCAAAACCTGTGCTGATGTGATGCGAATAAAGATGCATAGAGGAACGGCAGGGTCGAAAAGGTTCCAATAGAAGTCAAAATAAAGGACGTCCTCGCAGCAAGCGCTGGATGTAAAGTGATCAATATCTGCGCCATTCTAAACAACCCCAAGACAAAGGGGCTAAGCCCTTGTCTCAAAGAATACCATGAAAAGCTCGGCCCAATAGTTAAAAGAGAAGATCTGATGAGAAATGTACCGAATGTTATCGCAACGGGTATTGGCTTTCGCTTCGCGTATTTTAGTAACCGTGAAAGCGGTCTTGATGAAGGTATTGACGTGTATCTCGCAGGGCGTGAGGAACTGCCTAGACTTGGTGTCTGGTTCCAGATGTCACCCACTGTTCTTAGATCACTGGACCCGTTGCTCTCAAGAAACTCTATTGACAGAGTGTTACGTGGTAGATGGAGTGCGTAACAGGTTGTATACAACATGTAAACAAGCGACAGCTCTACCACTAGGCCACACATCGTGATGATTATCAATAAGTTGCAGAAGTCTCTTATCCCTAAGAAAGAGCAGAGAGCACCTACCAGAAAAGAGAACAAAAGCTGAGTTACAACGGATATACCATGCATGACTTTGTTAAACTGGAACCGTATACTCTCTTGTGTGCTTGCTAAGGCCATTAACCAGTCCATACGAAACACTCGTTGGTAGAGCGCTAGAGAGGCTCGTAGCCATACCACACACAGCGACATAAGCACAAGCAAAATTGATTGTACGAAGATGCCGGAGAAGTAGTTGAAGTTATTCAGGATGATTTCAAATAAAAGAATGGCCAGTCTTTGTTGCAGAATTGCCAATGAAATCAACCCCAAACGTGACTTGAATCTTCTCGCGAGACTCAATGCGAGCTTTTCTGACTGAGTACTAAGGCAGGTTATCACAATGGAATAAAAACTGATAGGGATCAAGTTAGCTTGGAAGGACAGAGCAATCAGTAACGTTGTGCTCGTTTCAAAGAATCGTGATATCATAGTCGTGAAGGCATAAGAAGTGAATAGTAGCTGCTTTTGTTCATCTGACGGAAATGCTCGTGCCTCATGACGATAAGAGTCATCATCAATAGGAGGATCCGCAAGAAGAGGTACCTCTACAGAATTGTTCATTATTCTTTCGCAGGTGTCGAACACGCCAGATCAGACAATAGGGAACCGATAAACTTACAACAATCAATTGTTTGATACGAACAATGACAGTTTCCTGGTTCTGCGGGGTCACTCCCGATAGCGAAGGAGTCCGAGTTCCCTTGCCAATTCCCCGGCCTGCCGCAGCGAAGCTGAAAGGGTGTGGGCGAGGAGCTGTGGGATTAGTGATGCTGACTGCGAGGGTCGTCCGACGACGCTCTTACTACTACTGCCCTGGAGAAGTGAGTGTTGGCCTTAACGTATACGAATGTGGTCCAAGCCGCAGTTATGAGGTATGCTGAAGTTCACAAAGAGATGAAATAAATTGAGTTTTGGTGTATATGATTGTAATTTTTATTTCGTTGTTGCCGTTGAGAGGTAGCAATTAAGCACTAGCTTGCACAATTTTCTTGACATGTCGAGCAGAATGACATGGCGCTGGTACATCTCTTGAAACTACTGCGCCCGCGGCTATAACAACGTTGTCATCAATAGTGACTCTAGGCAAAATTAGTACATTTACGATTTTTATGGGTTGAGCATATGCAACAAAGGAGGTTCTGGCCCGGCTTCTATCGGGTGACTCGCAGTTGTAACTGTCACGATCGGTTCGAACGTCACATTATTACCAATATCAATGATTGAGCAGTCCAAAAAAGTTGCATTGAAAATTGTATACAAATTATCCCCGACTTTAATGTTGTAGCCGTAATCCACATGAAACGGTGGTTCAATAAATACATTAAGGCCGCTCAGGGACGAGATGACTTGTGACCTAGCTGCAATTAGGTCTTCAACAGAACTAGTCTGATATACTTACGATAGTCAGCTGTTCTTCTGAGCTCGCAATGCGGTTGACGAGTTTTGGGGTATTGGGGTCATAATCAATTACACTGATCATCCGGTAATTCTCATTATGTTTATTTCAAGTTTTTCTTAACCCACTCGACTAAGTCATTATTGATTTCAGTAGACTGGCGTCTCATTCGTCACACCCTGATCTGGCTACCTGATAAGATAACGGAAATCGAATATAGCAATCCGCTGCACTGCATGATACGTGTGTCAACGCACTGTCTACAAGCTATCAGTGGCGTGTAAATTTTCACAAAGAGTCGTACTCAGCATAATATTATTATTTCAAGATGTAACTATATCATTTCATACAGCGAATCTTGAGTGAATATCTAAACAGTTGAGCCTTAAACAAATGGATCACACTGATAAGAAGCAGATCCTGTGGATCCTTAAACAGTGGATCCTTAAACAGTGGATCCTTAAACAGTGGATCCTTAAACAGTGGATCCTTAGCGTATTCTTAAAAAGTGGATCCTTAAAACATTTAATACGTTAAATATTTCTGATCTAGAAAATAGAAGTTATCATGTTCTCATAAGCATGATGAAAATCAATGAAGGTGGGTTTATATTTTATTTATTTACTTACTTATTTATCTATCTATCTATCTATTTATCTACCTATCTCACACTAATGCACTTATCGCCTCAATGAGTGATGCGGAACCGCTCCGCCGTTTCATCTTGGGGTGGCGGTACAGAAGTTGATGGGGCGAAAACAAGCACCGCCGGTTGTTGACCGGAGGAAAAGGGTTGACGAATGGCTGGGATGTAGACTCCGAAGATGTACTTAAATACCCTGCGTGAACGCATCGAGCGATAATAGCGCCTCACCTCGCGCATTCGTCGTCGGCCCATTCCCGGTTTATGCACTCTCAAGTCCTTAGGGTTAAGCTCCATTTTCGCGTGCGCCGAAAAACATTCGAAAAAGAGGTCATAACCCACATGGTGTCAACATCTCTTTCATAAGAACCAGTATCACAATAACTTAAAGTAGACCAAATATATAGAACGCAGTATTAATCAAAGAAGTTCTTCGGATCACTGAAAGCAGGTTTATCAAAGCGTTGAGGAGAGCGCATGAGAATTCGATGCTTTGCATCACCCTAAGCCACGATGATTTGTCAGGCCGATAGGGAAAATTTGTTGTTGACGGCAGGGCCAACCGGTGTGAGGCTCAAAAACATTCAACTGAGGTATATGAGGAAGAGGTTAAATTTACGGAAACCACTAAGCGGTAGTGATATTATACTAAATCATTAGTTGGTTAAATCTTTATCATAAATAACTAGCCAAATCTTCGATTTTTTCAAGGGATACACGAGTTTACTTTTCAAGCTCGGATGCCTCATCGGTAGAAACGCCCGTTGAATTTTCTGTCTATCCTCGGCTGGAGGTTAAGACCCTCTTTAGGTTAGCTTACATAACATTAGATGTAGGATCTTTTCAGTTGACGTAAAGCAGCAAATAAAGGAAAACAAACTGGACTATAGCGGCTAATACTTCAGAATTCCGAGGTAATTATCTTTGTATAACCATTTAACCTGAAAATTCAACTCTTGGTTGCCGTATTCTACCGAGGCCCCACGGATCAAGATATTTCCTGCATGATGTAGGTGCAGGCACATGACTTATGATGTATATGTTTTGGCTCCATTTGGCCCCGGTAGGGTCACGCCCAGAAGTGTATCGGACATACTTCAAAGTAATCATGCATAACTGGGTCGATATTAACATTTCCATTGGCTCTCAGAACGAACATACCTAACCCACATGCCTGACCCTTGGGCAGAGAAAAACATTGAGTACCAACACCTGAAAGGAACGGCCACTAAGCGTGCGCAAAACATAGGCTTTGGGTAAGGGGCTTTGTCAGGATTCCTATTTATACAAATAGTTCGCACTAGAACTGACTTCCTCAGATCGATAGAATTTTCTGTTCTTGCCAGCCGGAGCCTTTTAGTTGATCTCTATTGCTGGATTAACTGCTACCTAATACCCCAACGCAGGCCCTTGAATAGGAGATTTTTCACTTCATAATGTACTCCGCTGCTGCTCTCCTTTTGGTAGCCGGATCGGCTATCGCTGAGTCCCGTAATTTCACGACCATCCAGCCCACTGGTACCTTCAACCCCATGGCTGCCACTGCTGTGCAGACTGAGTACCCGAAGGATCACCACATCGTCCGTGGCCGTGTTGTCGACCACATGTGGCACATTGTTCTTGACAATGCTGACTACGACGATGCGAACAACAACGATGATCTTAAGTACCTTGCCTCCAAGGGTCTTTTGATGGACAATTACTACGCTCTTGAGTCCAACTCTCAGGCCAACTACCTTGGCATGATCGGCGGTGACACTTTTGGTTTGACTGAGGAGGCCTTTGTGAGTCTTCCTGCCAACGTTTCCACCCTTGTTGAGTCCATGGAGGCTGCGCGTGTTCTGTGGGCTCAGTACACTGAGGACCAGCCCTTCACTGCTTACAATGGCTGGCAGTATCCCCCTGAGAACCCGACTTACAGTCGTGCCAAGAACCCTTTCGTTGCGTTCGACTCCATTATGGAGTGCAACAAGCGTTTTGTCAATCTGCGTGCTTTGGCTTCTATGGATCGTGACTTCAACATGCACAAGTTCCCTCAGTGGCTCTTCATCCGCCCCAACTTGAACAACGATGGTACCAACTCTGATCTTGCTACTGCTGCCAAGTGGGCTCGTGACTTCCTTGAGCCTCACATCACTGTTAAGAGCAAGTACCACCGCAAGGTTTTCCTTCTCACGTTCGCTCGCTCCGCCAGCAACACCGGTAACAACCGTGTGTGGTCTGTTATGCTTGGTGACATGCAGGAGAAGAACCGCGGCAAGATTGACCACACTTACTATGACCACTACTCTATCCCCGCCTCTACCCAGGCCAACTACGATCTTCCGTCCTTGGGTCGTTACGATTGCAGTGCTAACGTCTTCCGTATCATCAACCACAAGGCGCACCAGCACAACGAGCGTAACCCTACCATCACGGATAACTACAACCAGGGCCCCTTCGTTGGTTACCTTTCTGACAGCACTCTGGACCTTCCTGTGCCCAACCTCAACTGCGAGGGCCGTGGTCACTCTGGCATGCTGAAGCGTGTCAAGAAGGTGTGGAAGAAGGCCTCGTATGGTTACTACGAGTGGCAGCGCCACCAGTACTAAGCCTCTGCTTGTAATGGATCTGTAGGATCTTTTGGGATCGACTTTCAGTAATAATCATCATTAGTCTTTAGCTACTAAACAATAACTAATACAGTATTCAATTAATTGCGCAACGGAGAATATCCCGAATAATCTGACAGCATGGACTGCCAGTTCTAGAGGCCCATTAAATGACTTAGCTTAACAAAACGACACATCTTCTGCCAAACGGCAAAACTAAATTTCTCGCTGAACGCATGATTTTTGAATTATAATATAATAAGTACCTATTTACTCAGCAGCACGAGTATACGTCTTCTGCTTGGAGTGGGTAATAACAGGTTTAATGACGCCGTCAGCTTCAAGAGCTCTAAGCGCGCGGCGTGCAAGGGACCCGTTAATCTTCAGACGGTCGACCAAAACAGACACGGTTACGAGTTTGAAGGTCGCAGCCTCCTTATAAAGTCGGTCGTAGAGGGCCTGCTCCAACACGACGTGGTGCTGAGCCTTCTCCCGGGACTTGCCGGTGTTCCACTTCTTCTTACGAGCCTTACCACCAGCCATGGCGGCGGCAGCCTTCTGGGCCTTGGTTGCCTGAATCTTAGGTGCCATTTTGATAGAAGTCTATCTCTAAGATTGTAATGATTATTTTTGAAAGATCAGCTTGTGGGGCCAGGGCCGCGGGAGCCATCCCAGTTGACGGTAGCTGAGTCTATCACGTGAAATAGGGCTAGTATTAGTCACTATACTTGAACTGTTGTGTCAGCATTGGGTTAGTTAAGTGGAGGCGCTAAGGTGACGAAAGTATATATCAAGAATCGTTTCAATTATAATGTCTTTAATTCTTTTTTGTCATTTCTACGCCGCATATAAACTATTTAATAAATAATATCGCGAAATATATAAGAAACCCCTGAGCCAAATTTTGGGTTCTCTTCCAAGAGTATAGTGTAGCTTAGACGAGGTCGCTGGCGATAGTACCCTGAATTACTGAGTGACCAGAGACTTTGCCGCGATAGGCTGCCAGAGCTTTGACATTCGCTCAGTAATTTCAATCGATACCATGGCAAAACGTAGAGCAGGTGATCAGATTTGGCAAAATCGGCAGGAAGACAGTTCATCAGGAGAGGAAGAGTATGCGTCTGTCCCCCAAGCATCGATTGCGCAGCGCAAGATTGCTGTCCCGCGTAAACGAGCCACAGGCTCATCAAGTGGAGGCTTGAGCAGCACTTCTTTTCGAAGCGATCAGGGTGCAAATTCACGATCCAATCCGTTTGCTTCTCTTTCTAACGGGTTCGTGGCCCCTACATCTTCGGGAAGTGGTATCTTCGCCTCGAGCCAGGTGACGCCCCAAGTGGGGAGTACTGGCACTGCACCAGATAACAGGAATTCTTTGCGATTACGAGCACTGAACAATAGTTTTTCCAAGCAGATATCCAAAGCCCTTAGCAGTAGCCCGTCGACAGATTGGTCAGATATGTGCAAACGGTACCTTGACTATGCTAAGTCTATATCTACCGACTTTCCAAACACACATGTCAAAAATGCTTTGGCGACTGAGAAAACTAACTCTGCCAGTTCTGTTGCTAAACCGAACAACTCTTCTGATATCAGTTCTTCCACATCTAAGCTCACATCCAACGGTTTCAAGTTTGGTGGGAATAAAGGGGTTAGCACATTTCAGTTCGGTGATAAAAAAGTGTCATTTTCAACTGCTGATAAGGCAGGTTCTGGATCAGATTCTGCATCTGCTGGAGGCTTCAAATTTAATCCGAATGGGAAGAGCGAGTTAACTTTGCATGCAGCTAAGCCGACTAATTCGAGCGATTCTAGTTCTGATGATGAAGCCGAGCCGACAAAGGCATCCATCACTAGCAAATTGACTGATACTCCTAAGGATAAGACTGCCTCCGTGGGTGATGTGCGACCGGCTTTCAGCTTCGGAACACTTGGTAACGGGGAAACGGCATCTCTAACAGAATCTAAGCAGACGCCATTCACATTTGGAAAAGCAGACTCCAGCAGCTCGAAACCCGTGTTTTCCTTCGGGAGTAGTTCGAACAATACCAAGCCCGCATTCACATTTGCTCTAAACCCGAGCAAGTCTGATGGCGCTAACTCGGACCAGGACAATACTAGTAAAATGGCTTCGGCACCCAAAGAAGATGAAACGAACGAACACGCAAAGAATTCACAGCCCGTGTTTAGCTTCGGCAATAGCACTGATGAAAAAAAACCGGGCTTTACGTTTGGGTCACTTGCCACTAAAGGCAATGAGAGTGTTCCCAAATTCAGCTTCGGTGAGAAGAAGCCCCTGTTCTCTTTTGGTTCACCCAGTCCCAATAAATCAGGTCTTACGTTCGGTAACAGTGTGAATCCCTTCGGTAAATCAGCTCCCGCCAGCGCTTCAGTTGAAAATCAAGCAGAAACCAATAGTAAAGGTAATGAAAAGATCATCGATCCAGCTACGAATCAAGATGAAGACGATGGAAACAACGATCCCCAGGTGGACTTAGGGGGACCAGGCCCTGGTGAAGAGAACGAGGAGGCAGTATATGAGAAACGAGCGAAGGCATATGAGCTTGTAGACTCTCAATATACTGGAATTGGACTAGGACAGCTACGGGTTCTGAAAAACAAAGATACAGGAAAAGTGCGTGCACTTCTACGTGCGGAAGGATCTGGAAGAGTTATTCTAAATGTTTCCATCCGTAAGGAGTTTACTTACAGTACGGTTGCTAAGGGAAAAGTGAAGGTTCTTGATGTTAAGCCGGGTGAGACGAAGCCGACTGTGTACCTTATTCAAGTGAAGACTGAGGAAGATGGTAAAGAGCTACATGACGTTCTTGAAAGCCACAAAAATTAGACTAATCGCCATTAGACGCGTTAACTGACCTATTTAGTTTAATTAGCTGCCTATTGATTTCACACTAGATATCTTTTTAGGGCAAACCACGCTCCGGTATCGGGATGTTATGACTCTTGAAGACTGTTGCCGGTGGGTTAGACCTCTAGACCCTATCCCTCAACGGGGCGATTTCGTCACGGAGTGAAAAACATACACCCACCCCCACACTCTCATCTCGTTGTGAAGTAATTTTCCACTCACGTTGAACATCCAGGCAGACCTTATTAAAGTCTTTATCACGAGGACCATAAGGGAGCGTGTGTTCAATTCTTACAATGATTTCGGCTCGCAAAATTTGTGGGGCCTCCCCTCGCTTCCTATTGCAAAAATCTGTCACGCAACCTGCGTACCAGCCTTTGAGACAGCGTGCGTTCGCGCACACGATTTCACCATCATCGAAGTTTCCTGGGGTTGCTTCTCAAAGGGAGGTACCCAAGAGTAGTGGTAATGCTCCTAATGAGCAGGAGCGTCCCACACCTGCGCCAAGCTTCAACAATACGCCAGATCCGACATCGCCCGAAAACCGCCCCGGAAAAGCTTTAGACGATAGTCTGATCGGTATGACTGGAGGCCAAATATTCCATGAAATGATGCTGCGCCACGATGTAGATACTATTTTCGGCTACTCGGGCGGTGCTATCCTACCTGTGTTTGATGGTATTTTCAACTCGGACAAATTCCAGTTTATCATGCCTCGACACGAACAAGGTGCTGGCCATATGGCTGAGGGATATGCTCGTGTTACGGGCAAACCCGGAGTCGTTGTGGTGACCTCAGGACCTGGTGCCACAAATGTGGTAACGCCCATGCAAGATGCTCTGAGCGACGGAACGCCGATGGTTGTGTTCACAGGCCAGGTAGCAACTTCGGCTATCGGCACTGACGCATTTCAGGAAGCTGACGTTGTCGGAATCACCCGAAGCTGTACGAAATGGGCCGTCATGGTGAAGTCTATTGAAGAGATGCCGCGACGTATCAATGAGGCCTTTGAGATCGCTACCTCGGGCCGCCCGGGTCCTGTTCTTGTGGACTTGCCCAAAGATGTGACCGCTGGAGTTCTCCGACGAGCTATTCCTACTGAAACTACCATTCCTTCCCGCCTATTGGCAGATTTGAGTTCTACTTCCGCCGGGCAGTCTGTCGTATCCGAGAGCGTCATCCGCGCGGCTAATCTACTTCAGAAAGCGAAAAAACCTCTTCTACTTGTAGGAAATGGTATTATGGCTGCTGGCCCTGAGACCGCTGCGCTAGTCACGGCTTTGGCTCATAAGGCACAAATACCCGTTGCGACTACGCTCCACGGTCTCGGTGCCTTTGACGAGACAGATCCTCTGGCTCTCCGCATGGTAGGTATGCACGGTTCGTACTATGCCAACAAAGCGATGCAGAATGCAGATCTGGTCATCGCACTGGGAGCCCGTTTCGATGAGCGTGTTACCGGTAAAGTGGCATCTTTTGCCCCTAAGGCTCGCGAGGCTGCTGTTGAAGGCCGTGGCGGTATTGTTCATTTCGAGATTCAGCCCAAGAATATCAGTAAGGTAGTGGATGCTACTGTCGCTATCGAAGGTGATCTCGCTTCGACTTTACCACGTTTCATCCCTCTAGCTCCGGAGATCAAACCAGCTGATCGCTCTGCGTGGTTTGACCAAATTCAATCGTGGCGTGAGGCCCACCCGTTCCGCTACGAGAACGATGATCCCAATGGTCCCATCCGCCCTCAAACAGTTATCACTACGCTTTCTGAAGTTGTAGAGCCTTTCAAAGACAAAGTCGTCTTGAGCACAGGTGTTGGTCAGCACCAAATGTGGGCAGCACAGTTCTTTAAATTCAAGCATCCTCGTTCGATTGTCACCAGCGGTGGTCTAGGCACTATGGGATACGGTCTTCCTGCTGCTATTGGGGCTAAGGTTGGTCGACCTGATGCGGTAGTCATTGATATTGATGGTGATGCGTCCTTCAACATGACACTCTCTGAGCTCGGAACAGCTGCTATGTACGGTATTCCGGTCAAGGTAATTGTGTTCAATAACGAAGAGCAGGGAATGGTGACTCAGTGGCAAAGTCTGTTTTACGATGACCGTTTTTCGCACACTCATCAGGTTAACCCGAATTTCATGAAGCTCGCGGACGCCATGGGTGTCACGGGTATTCGTATTGAAAAACTGGATGAGCTGAAGTCTGGGCTGCAAGAAATGCTCGACACCAAGGGTCCTGTCCTGGTCGAGGTCGTCGTGGACCAGAAGGTGCCCGTGTTACCCCTTGTGCCTGGTGGAAAGAGTCTGGACGAGATCATCGTGTACGATCAGGCTGTCGAAAACGAGCGTAAGAAGCTTCGATCTGAACGACTGGCACGGATTGCTATGACCGAGCGACGCGAGTACGACGGTTGAAAGATTCTTGCACACATATTTATATGCATTTGAAAATATATTAAAATAAATTAGAACAGACATGCAGAACTATTGCCGATTGCTTGATGATCCTCACATTCACTAGAGAGTTCTTGCACTCATATCTTTCACAGAGAGAAATAATTCGAAGATTTTTCATTTACACAGTACAGGAATTCCTTAGGCAGTTGGTAAAATTTAGATCGCGATGCTCATTTTTAAATTTAAGGGTGTTTTCAGCTAACTTCAGTACGGAGTGGTCATTTGCATTTTAAATAGCGCTGAGATCCAGTTCCCTTCTTTAATGCTCGCCGTCAAGCTTATCGTAGTACTCAATAGGGAACCAGTCATTGCTGTCTGGTGTGGTCTCCGCATTCTCAGTTGCAACAGGCGCACTCTCCACCTCAACCGGGGAGCTGGAGTAGCTGTCAATCTCGTTGATG
Organism: Starmerella ratchasimensis; assembly: GCA_030562965.1. Lineage (NCBI taxonomy): Eukaryota > Fungi > Ascomycota > Dipodascomycetes > Dipodascales > Trichomonascaceae > Starmerella > Starmerella ratchasimensis. Next base: position 23,214 of record JAKUAQ010000011.1, read on the forward strand.
CTCACCTCTTCACCAGGAGCCTTCGGGGCAGTAGGAGTGGTCCATTTGACCACGACGCCCTCCGCGTCTTTCTCGCTCAACTGCTTGGGCTTGAAAGACTTGATCTCAGTAGTGTAGAGGTCCTGGATCAAATCTGCACGCACAGCCGACGCGTGCAAAGTACGGCGCGGCACAGTTCGAGTAATAATAGGCGCGACTCTCAAAACTCGAGACATCATTTTTGTAATGTGGTGAGGTATGTATGCGGGACTAGTGGACCAATAGTAAAAATGGCCTACGCTACTGATGAGTAAGGCTACGGTGTCGGACATACGGTCACAGCATACCGCGACAATTGTGTCGGTCATCAGAGAAGAACCCCTACAACGCGGAGATGGGGCAAATCATTATATTATAGTACTAAATAGCAAGCTATTCTAGTGATTAACTCACACGTGAAATATACACTCTTTTAATCTGTGAATCTAGTAGTTGTTACTTCTCAAACGAGGCCGTTTCTGGGTGACCAAATCACGTGCAAGGGTTGGGCAGGAATTACTATGTCAATGAAATTCCTTGCCCATGATCGAGTACTGCCGGAAAGTAGCCGCGCTCCTCAGCTCCTAATCCGGCGCTCGGGAATTCAAAGAATGCATACACCATTATAACAAACACACTTCTCTCCCTATCATGCTACTACGAAATGTTTTGATGATATCTTAAAGATAGTACTCTATCCATTTACTCGCTATTCTGGGAAACAAAGTACTGTATAAATGCATAATGGCCATACCACGTTGATCAACCTGCTTCTCACCCTGGACCCCTTCCCCACCTTAGCCCCGCGGAACTACTACCCCGTGTTCCCTATCAACGATAATAAGCTACATATATACCAAAATAGGTATAGATATATATGGTCGCTCTGCCTCTAACTTCCTCCCATCATCACATAAACCTGGAATAGCAATAAATTCAAACATCAAAAACAGTGTGTAAATGAAGGTAGCGCTCACCAGTCGGGGGTTCCATAAGTTATTTGCTCGTGGTCGTTTTATTCATATTACCAGAGCTACGAGCTTTGATTTCCACTTTCCAACTTCTCATGCTGTGAAAGAATCAAACCGATCCACCCCATTGTTCATTGATAACAAATTTGTTGATTCAAAGACATCTCAGTTCATTGACGTTACCGATCCCGCGACTGATGTTATCATTACTCGCGTACCTCAGGCCACAGAGGAAGAACTGACTGCTGCTGTGATCAGTGCGTCTGCAGCAGCTCGTAAATTCAAAAAGACTACTGTCATTAAACGACAACAGATCGCCTTCAAATTGGCAGAGTTAGTCCGTGAAAACATGGACAAACTTGCTCAGCTCATTGTGATCGAGCAGGGTAAAACATTCGCCGATGCTCGGGGTGATGTTCTCCGTGGTCTCCAAGTTGCTGAGGCGGCTTGTGCGGCTCCTCAGGACCTGGCTGGTAGTGTCTTGGAGGTTAGCAGTGGCATGGAGACGCGTATGTACCGCGAACCACTTGGTGTTGTTGCGGCGATTTGTCCTTTCAACTTTCCTGCTATGATTCCTTTGTGGAGTATTCCTCTCTCGATCGTGAGTGGTAACGCGCTGATCTTGAAACCTAGTGAGAGAGATCCGGGGACTGCAATGTATCTGGCAGAACTAACTCGACAAGCTGGGGCACCCCCAGGAATCGTGAATGTGGTGCACGGCCAACATCAGACTGTGGATTTTATCTTAGATCACCCTGACATCCGTGCAATCTCTTTTGTTGGCAGTGACAAAGCTGGTGAATACATTTATGCACGTGGTACGGCCAATGGTAAGCGTGTGCAAGCCAATCTTGGTGCAAAAAATCATGCAATTGTTGCTCCTGATGCAAATAAGAACCGAACCGTTGGCGCTGTTGTTGGCGCAGCTTTTGGTGCAGCTGGTCAGCGGTGCATGGCACTCTCTGCATTGGTTACTGTTGGTCCCACCCGTGAATGGATCAAAGATATTATTGAAGCGGCCAAGCAACTCAAGGTCACAGGTGGCTTTGTTGATGGTGCTGATCTTGGTCCTGTCATTTCAAAACACAGTCAGAAACGTATTGAAGACTTGATTGCTTCTGCAGAAGCTGACGGTGCTACAATTGCATTGGATGGACGTAACTATAAAAACAGTGATTTTCCTAACGGATATTTTGTGGGCCCTACCGTTATCACCAATGTCAAACCAGGAATGCGATGCTATGAGGAAGAGATTTTTGGACCTGTCTTGGTCGTACTAGAAACGGATTCCGTTGACGAGGCTATTGAACTCGTTAATAAGAATCCTTATGGTAATGGTGCTGCAATGTTTACGCAGTCGGGTGCTATCGCCTACAAATTCCAACAAGAAATTGAGGCAGGCCAGGTCGGTATTAATGTCCCAATTCCGGTACCATTACCTTTGTTTTCATTCACGGGAAATAAGAAATCTTTCCTGGGAGACGCTAATTTTTATGGAAAAGCAGGCCTTTACTTCCTCACACAGCATAAGACCGTTACGTCGTTGTGGAATCAGGAAGATGCTAATGCTCAAGAGAAGCAAGTAGTAATGCCCACGCAGAGCTAGATGACATCTAACAAAATCTTCATAAAAATATGATAAAATAAAATAATATCCGATTTTAAATTATCTTAAGGCAAGCGCAACTCTTACAAAGGCTATTTATTGATTAACTGTCGCGTAGATCGTTAGATGGACCTGGTATGCGCGTGGCGGACTTGGAAAATCGCCTTCCTTGGTGTGTCATGTGATTACATTGGATCTGGAAGTTTCACTGAGAGCCACCCTGCCCCGGGATCATCAATTTTTAATCCGACCAGAAGGCATTACTGCTGACAGACCAGTATTTCTAAACGTACAAGCTGGAGGATCCTGTATAATGCTCAAGGTGAATCCTTATAGGTGCATCAAACATCCAGCGCGGCGATTGAATTTTCACCGCCATCACAACATACATTTTAAGCTTAATGGTTTGAATCGACAAGACGGGCGAAGATTTTTCCACGCCAGTCGCGTGACTAGAATGGAAGACCCTTATGAGGTCTTGGGTGTCCCGAAATCCGCTTCCGCTAAGGACATCAAAAAGCAGTATTATCAGCTAGCCAAGAAATACCACCCAGATATCAACAAAGAGGATGGCGCTGATAAAAAATTTCAAACAATACAAAGTAGCTACGAAATTCTGAGCGATGAAGCAAAACGCCAACAATATGACCAGTTTGGTGCCGCCGCGTTCGAAGGGGGTGCATCCAGCGGACCTGGAGGCCCCGGAGGCCCGGGCGGCGGTAATCCTTTTGGTGGAGGTTTCAATCCTTTCGGTGGCGCTGGTGGCTTTGGAGGTGGTAGTGGCTTTGGAGGCGGTGGCTTTGGCTCGTTTGAAGATATCTTCTCTGCCTTCACTGGACAGACTGCCGGAGGCAGTCGTGCCCGTGGTTCCGGCCAGCAACTTTTCAAGGGTGAGGACCTTGAGGTAGTAGTTCAATTGACTCTTGAAGAGGCTGCCCAAGGTGTGCAAAAGCAGGTGAACTACTCTGTCATCGATGAATGTAACACTTGCGAAGGTTCTGGCCTTAAAGAAGGCAAAACCACAAAAACTTGCGGTACTTGTCACGGAACAGGCAGTACTGTGCACTCGATTTCGGGTGGGTTTCAAATGGCTTCAACATGCCCTACTTGTCATGGTACTGGCGTGGTGATTCCGAGGGGATCTGAGTGTGGCAGTTGCCATGGCGAAGGCACCAAGCAGGATGTAAAGAGATACGAAATTGACGTCCCAGCTGGTATTCGTGACGGAATGCGTATAAGAGAAAACGGCGAAGGCGATTCCCCTCAGACACGCAAGGGCCCTGGCGTTTTGACCCAAAAAGGAGACCTTTATGTTCGCATTGTCTTGAAACCTCACAAACTTTTCCAACGAAAAGGTGACGACTTACACTACAATGCTCGTGTCGCATTTACTACTGCTGCTTTGGGTGGGAAAATTGAGATTCCCACTTTGTTGGGCAACAAATTACGCCTTAACATACCTTCGGCTTCACAATTCGGGGATGAAATTGTGATCAATGACCAAGGTATGCCTCTATCCCCGCTTAGTACTCAAGCGAGAATGTCTGGTGGTACTGCTAGGGGTGATCTAAAAGTGTCATTGGACATTCGTGTTCCAAGAGCGGAAGACGAGACACAGACTGTACTCCTGGAGGCTTTGGCCGATGCCACTGGTGATAAAGGAGCCCGCCGCAAGTACAAGTCAATTCATGATATCCGGGATGAAGTGGTGGACGGAAATTCTGAGTCTGGCGAGCCAGACAAGACTGGAAAGCAAGAAGGATTGTTCAAGCGCCTATTGAATAAAGTCATGAAGCATGACCAATGAGTTTTGCGAACTGATAATGAATTCCCTTCTTGAGTTCTCTCTCCCATATGTATATAGTTACAAATACGAATAGACACATATTAGGAAATTATGTGCTTATATAAAAACATTTCTGTGCCATTAAGCCTGCCAGGGTGAACACCTGGTCTGATCCAAGTAGACTGAGCACCTATCAGGTTTGCAAGTAAGACATCCGTGGCCAATCTGTCGCCAACCACTAATATATCACGCGGATTCGTTGATACGAGCTCTGGCAGCTCAGCGTAACACATAGGCTTCTTCTGTGCATGGCGTAAAACCCTGGCTCCTGTTGAAGCCTCGAGAGTTCGCGCCAGTATTCCATTCGGGTCGTGAGATAGGTCACCTGCTGTATTGCTTAAGACGAAAACATCGTATTTTTTTCCATCATGGGCAAGAAGTTCCCTCCAGCACTTTTGGAATGAAGACCAAACCTCGTTTGTATGAGGTTTTGCAAAGCAATTGTCTTTATCTAGAATGATAACTTTGGTGTGATCTGGAACTTTCAAATCATTAAATTTATCAATCGCGTAAGTAGGCCGAAGCATATCGCGCCGTAGTGCTAATGCCCATATTAGATAAGATGTCTGTCGGCCGAAATTGACGAGTTGCTCTATCATACTGCGATAGCTCTCCACTTGTGTACTCTAATCGATACTAGTGATACTGATGGTCTTCTCCAATTTTACAGTGCCTAGGGTTAAGTATATTGGTTGCACCTGTGCAAGAAAGAGAAGCGGATAGCTTAAGATATAGAGCGGAAACACGTCACATCATATCGCGATGTTTGCGGATCTACAGGTATAGCTGAATGCCCTGATATAATCCATTGAAGGACAAACGGAGCTGAAATTGGCACAAGGCGAGGAAACGCTGCTGAGCAAGGTTTTATTTGAACTAAATAAATTTCTTAGTACCACAAACTATAGGCCATCGAGCACGTTTCTTATGGTATGTTGGTATGCCGGAAAGCCGAGGGAAGTACAGGGTAGGTCTGTGAATGCGTGTAACCGAACCTCTACGCTATCCCAACCTTCGATCCTTAGGGTGTGTGCCACAACTGTGCAAGTCTTTGGGACCTAATTTTTTTATATAAAAAATGACTGTCGAGCTTTGTGTATGTGCTGAACCTCTGTTATACCGAGGGCTGTATCCATGTGGTCATGCACTGTGTCCATCTTGTACTTTGAAGAAACGAGTCTTGATGAAGGATATGAACTGTCCCTACTGTCGCTCCCCCGCAGCAGAAGTGGCGGTATTAGAACGACAGTCTGCTTCTTTTGAAGATGCAAAGTTTGAATTCAAAAGGGGCCACATAAGAGTGGAAAATGAAGCTGTTAGAATGAAGTTGCATCATATTCTCCAGTTTCCATGTCCAGAATGTGATATAGAGCAGAGAGATCTCAAAACTTTGAAAAAGCACGTGGAGAACGCCCATAAGAAGGCAATTTGCGACGTCTGTACTAAAAATGAACTGAATTTCAGTGACGACTTCATCTTGTATCAACCCGGTAAAATTAAAGACCATCTCAAGAAAAAACACGCGTTCTGCAAATATTGCCGGTCGTATTTCTATGGAACTTCCGAGTTTGCTGCACATTGTAAAAAAGTTCATGTCGCCTGTGATATTTGTGAGCGCAGAGATCCGGAACATCCCCAATATTTTGAGTCTTACAATCCGTTGCGCAAGCACTACCAGCAGCAGCACTATTTGTGTGACTGGCCAGAATGCTTGGCTAATATGCACATAGTATTTGGAACAGCACTTGAGCTACAGAAGCATATGATGGAAGCGCATTATGTCTCTGCTAATGATGCTCTACATCACGCATCACTCAGTAGAGAAGTTGACCACTTGACGGTATCTGATACGAATGCAGACAATGCAAACGAACGCTCAAGTAAAGATGACGTTGACTCTCATATCACTCGATATCAGGCACGCTTAGATATTGTGGCTGGGCATGATCTTCAAAAAGTAGCGAAAATTCAAGGGGCTAACGAAACATTCAAACAGAACAAAGTTCCGGCAGATATTTTCATTGCAACGTACGAGGCTGTGTTGTCTGGTCAATCCCCGCAACAGATCACCTTACTTCTCATGGCGTTTACGAAAACGTATAATTCGGTTATTACACCTGAAAACTCTCGAGCATTGAACCTCAAGCTATATCAACGAGATCAAGAGCATAACTTGCAGGCAACAAAGGAAAAGGCAGCCCAAGAAGAGCAAAGTCGACGCAGCCACTTTTCTGATAGTAAAAACAAGAATGGAGGTATGGCACCTGTCCCTATTCAACAGGTGAACTGGGGACTTAAGATGCCGCGCAGTGGAGGAATTACCGGAATATCAAATCTTCCGTCTTTGGGTAGCCGTAATAGCGCGAGCCTAAATTTGAACAGAACAAGTGGCAAGTCGGTTACCGCCTCGGTCATTGATCGCCCCACTCTTAAGCTGGGCGATTTGCCAACATTAAACAAGAGGATGCCAGCCCCTAGTGACTCGCGCCAGAGCACCTCCCCTCAAAAATCAGCTCTTAGCGACTTGCGTCAGACCACCATACCTCTAAGGTCTCCGTCTTCATCGTCTTCTTCGTACTCTTCTTTGAGTTCCTTGCCAAGGTTGGACTCTAGATCGAGTACGCGAGTGACCACCTCACCACAGCCCTTCCTGGCATCGTCATCAACTACCTCTACTATTCCACGTGTCAATGCTGTAGCCAGTGCCCAAAAGAACAAGCCATCTCTAGCTTTGAACAACCTCCCAACCTTGCCGAAGACTAAGAAAGAAGACGACAAGAAGCGCCAAAGGAACATTATCAGGATAGTATGATATATACGTACTTTGAACCTTGCGTCTAGCACTAATAATTATTCAGCACTCTAGTCCATGAAATATGGCTCACGTTCTGAGTTCCAGAAGGTGCTGCTCATGGCACTGCTGTCTACAAAGTGGACACTCCTCATGCTCTCTGCACCACTCGGAAACACAAGACCAGCAGAATATATGCCCACATAACGTGACTGTCGGGGCTCGCATCCCTTGTAGGCATAGATTACAATGCCTTGCTTCGTTCTCGATAAAAGGTAGGACGTTCGAGTCATCTAAGGAGAGCCCTATTTCAGCCGCAGAGGGACCCTGCACTTTGTCTTCCATAGCTTGAGAATACACACGTCGTCTTATTGCACTTACAAGTTTGAAAACAGCACTGATAATCATGAGAACACTGATTAACTCATACCCACCGCTCACCTGCATATCGGGGTCAACTCGGTGAGCGAATACGTATCTTAGACCGAAAATTCGTTTGGAAACCTGATAATATGCACCACTTAAGTAGAACACAGCAAGGTTGACAGATGTTATGGTGGTTGGCGTGAGGTACCTTTCTAAAAAGGTATCCTCCTCCTCTTCTTCCTCGTCAAAATCGTCCCCTTCTTCGTCATCGTCTCTCCTGTATGAATTGGCCCTTGATTTTCGCCGATTCTTTAAAAGAGACTTGAGCCGAAGAGCTAAACGAGGTATAATAAGGGGAGCCAGTCCTGTTGTTAAGACATACAAGGACAACCTCCACTTAGATGGAAGTGTACGATATTGTGTCAAATGAAGCACATCAGTATATTCTTCTCCGAGTGTCCGACTTCCTGCCAACGTAGTCAATGTAAGATATGTGATTGTTCCAGATGTCTGTATCAGTGACCCCCATTTATGCGTGAATCGTACCCCTTTCAGAGACTGTAGCACATCATTTAAGCGTCTAACTAAGTCATTCTGTACAAATTCGTCTTTCTGGTTCGCTCGGATTATTCCAGGCGGATCTGCAAACGGGAAGTCCATGTACGATTGTATCCCCACACTTCGGAATGCAGATACTCCCCAGATAAAGTATTTTAGGGTAACCATAGTTGCCGAGGTGCATATATTAGAACGCGTACTTAAGCAAGTTCGATAATTCCTGATAAATAGTCATATTATAATTATTGCTATAAGAAAGAGGATCACTGCTTACTAGTAGGGAACCTTGAAATACATATAGGTCCAACAATGTCTATTATATGGCCGGAACATATACACCTGTACCTCAGTACCCAGAGCACTTCAATAATGATCCGAATTCATGTGCTTCGCGGTGATGGTTAGGGGTTGACTTCGCAAGCTATTGTTATGTTTTGTTTCATAGGGTCAACGATATTACTACAGCCATAGATTCCAAGATTTCCACCTATCTATTCTAACGATGTCACAGTTGAATCATATACCGGCATGGCAACAAATAGTAAATTCTGTGACAGATGTGCAGGTATATCCGTTTTTGTGTAGACTAGCTGTGGTTGGCAACCGGCTAAATGAAGAAAACGCGCTTAGATCTGCAGCTGCTCTCAAGCCCCAGCTACAAGAGGAAGAAGAGGATCAAATATCCGTTGGGCGTATTCCGAGGGGATCGATCAAGGCGTTGAGAGCATATTTCAAACTTCTCGCCCTAGACAAGCAAGGCGATCCGGTTGACGCGCCCCTCAAGCGGACGTACCTCGCGTTCTACGCTCAATTGCTTGAGATGAAGAGTGGTAACCGGGAAGAGCAAGAGGATTTGTCGCAACGCCCGGAACTCCTCATTGCTAAATTTCTTGCCATCGTGTCAAAACTCGCAGGAGCTAGCGAAGTTACAAAACAAGGATATCAGTTCGTAGCTTTGCTCAGATCTGTTGTACGCAAACAAGGAGGCAGCTCAGCATTGGATGCTCAACTCGCGGCACGGCAAGAACAGCTCAAGAATTTGCCTCAAAAAGCACCACAATCAGAAGAACGACTTATACCAGCCGATGCAGATAACGTTACATCTCAGGTGGCTAATGTTATGTTGGTATCTCCAGTTTTGTTCGAGCAAGACCTCGCTCGTGAGAGTAGCATCTCTTTACGCGAAGTCGCTTTCAGCTTTGAGCGGCTTGTCATTGGTCTTACTAAGGGCTTGCATCCGATCTATACACCAAAAGACTTTAAGACCGCCAGTGAGTGGGAGCGTTGGAGTGATGCTGAGAAACTCGATATACAGCACTTAAACAGCTATTTGCTGAAGTATCATGGTGCGGGAGATGGGACTGTAGACATGATCCCAGAGAGAGTGCGATCTTATTTTACACTGCTTCTGCGTCGGTGTATAGAATTCGATAAGAAAGGTACTACACTATTCAGCAACAAAACACGGCAGCTATTGAGATTCTGTGCTAGACACTGGCGCGTAAGTGCGCGCGCATATGCTACGTGCTTGTTACATGCCGCCAACTACCTCTATGAACACGATGATATCGAACTTTCAAAAGTCACTCTTGCATACTCGTTCGCTAAAGAGCACCTACTGAGCCTTCAGAAAGGCGTCTGGGCCCAGTCTGATCAAGACCAGTTGATCAATGAGCTAATTGAAACCAGTAATTTAGCTCTGGACAAGATCAAGGACATCTTGAGCACCTTGTTCAACAGCACTAAACCTGAAAAAATTGGCCCATATATCCAGGTTGTGGACGAAGTCGTTCCGTCACTCTATAGACAAGCTTTTCCCGGAACTGATTCACTGGGAAATATCAGCTCAGCTAAGATCGATGAGTTTGTTGCTGCCATTAGAAATGGCGCCGCAGCGGACTACGATAAACTCGTTTCGATGATCCCTCGAGATGATACTCTACAAGTGGAACACATATCAAACATGATTCACACTGTGATTGACTTGGCTAAAAGTCTTCAGAAGAGATATAAGCGCCCGCTGTTCGACGTTATCTCTATCGCACCACTAGCTTGCTCGGAGCAACTAAAGCTATTAAGCTCCGATTTTGTGCCATTATGGAAATACTGTATGAGACAGTACGAGCTGAGAAAATCTGAGCCCCCGTTTGACGTCATGCAGAATCTTCACGAGGAGCTTTTACTTCTACAGGATCTTTATGGCCAGGTACATATGAACGAGCCTCTCTCCTTTGACGTGGAAGACCTTCTGTTTCCGTATTTCCAGAACTGGGCCCTGGAAGCAGCAAGTTTGGCCAAAGACTGGGTGAAGCCAGCTGCTGAGCAGGATGACAGTCAGCCGGTAGATATCGAGACTGGAAAATGGTATTCGAGTGTGATAAAAGACCTTTTCCGCTCATTTTACTCCCTTCTAAAGCTGATCGACGGTCTCAGATGGCATAATAAAAGCCACATAGCTCGTTTGCTAACAATTGTGATCGAAGGTGTCAGCGAAACTATCTCTGAGTGGGCTTCTCAGACTCAGGTCGAGTTTTACAATGAACTCCAAGAGGCGACAGCGGGAATGTCTTCTGGACGCGCTGCTGCAAATCAAATTTTGACTCAAAAAGTCTTGCGTGTCAAGGATCAAAATGAAGAGTGGCTGGCATATGCCAAAGATACTACGGCGAATGCGAGGGCCGCAGTCTTGGCAAGCAGGCTGATCCCTCAACCGGACCCTTTTGAATTTAAGCGAGAGTCTGGTATCAAAATCAACAACATCGATGCGGCTTATGAGCAATTGAATGAAATGGAGACCAGCCTAAATTCGGATCAGGTGTCTCACAACTTGAGCAGTGCTTCCAAGCAGTTACCCAGAGACAGGAAGCAACCAACGAGCTACTTATTCACCGTGACAATTATAAGCGCAACTGATGTTAACTCATCTCAGCGTGGTCTTTATGTGACGTTGATGGACCAGGACACTCGAAAGGTACTTGGAAAGACGAGAACTGCTATCCCTGGGTCCAGATTGACTGCATGGAATGAGCCCATAGAGTTGCAGGTGGGACGAAGTTCTCGACTGCTCAGAGCGACTCTATGGAGTGCAAGTGAGCCCGGAAATCACGAGCTCAAGGGAAGGACAATGATAAGACTAGATCCCGGAAATTTTAGTCGAAAAGAATACGGAATGCAGCTGAAGAGTCTAGAGCTAGATCCTGCTCCAGGGAAACTCCAAGTGATGATTACCGTCGACGCTATGCAAGATGATATCCGGTTCCATTTCGGAAAGGCTTTGAGACATCTCATGAGAATCCGAGAAAGTTTAATAGCTTCAGTGGTCGAGCAGTTCTCTGCATTCATTTATCAGATCATATCTCGGCAAACATTACGCCAGATCCAAGGCGGGAACGCTTTGGCAAATGTCCAGTCCAGTGTAAGCCAATTACAGAAAAGTTTCAACACATGGCTTGGCAAATCTGTTGGTGGAGAAACGGAGACTGCCTCTTCCTCTGCGGTCGTAGTCACACCTCAACAAGTATACGAGGACAGCCTAAATCCCTTGTTTGAGTACATGAACCGTAACTTCGCCACGCTCGCGCAAATTCTGACACCAGCGCTGCGTAAAGAAGTACTTGCAAAGACATGGGACGTAGTTCTCGAGGCACTTGAGCTTCTCATCATACCTCCACTGTATTCATCCAATACAACTCAAGCGTCTTTGAGCAGCGTAGATATGGAGATTGTTTACACCTGGATATCATGTTTGCGTGACTTCTTTTACAGCGACGGTGCTGGTCCTGATTTGGAGCGCCTTCAGAACAGTAATTATCAGCTCGTTATGACTATTCCGGTGTACTATGACCTTCCAACAAGTCAGCTTAAGCAAGAGAGTGAGAAGCTAGCACGTTCGTCTTCTGGAGCTGTTGCAAGCAGTAATGAACTCTTGGCACGCCAGCGTACTGTTATGGCCCATCGTAACAAGTCCGTCATCGAACACCAGACAGTGCAGATAAAGAAGGCACAAGAGACTGCACCTCGTCTCGATGATGTTGTCCTCCGTATTTTACGCTTACGCAATGAAGGTAAGTTCATCGATCAACACCTTCGCTACAGGGAGAGGCTACTACAAAGGGAGATTACGGAGAGGGTATTACAAGGTTCTATCCATTGAAAGACGTACCGCGAAATAATGATTTATATGTAGCATTTGTAATCGACATTATATTGGCACCTGCGTGATCCAGGTGCTTATGAAGGTTGAAACGTTTCCTCATTTTTTAAAAAACTGAAGAATACTCTGCTGAGCTAGATCACGCTTTCTGGTCTTATCCTTCTGACCTTTTCGGCGCTTCACAGGTGATTGAGGCAAGATGCGGCCCACACTGGTATACTGATTCTTCTGTAGATCTTTAGCAAAGTGCCAATCATTGTGCTCGTCTATTTGATCATCTGGGATCTCCGATTCACATTTTGAGCATTTTGACGTTGTCCTCGTCGCTGGGGTCGCTTTGTGACCATCTGTCTCACGCTCAAAGCCCTCTTTTGCGTATTCTGACTCGTCTACGAAGAGCGGCTCGTCATCTTCCGAAAGGTGTGGCGCTGTAGTTTGTTCCTGCAGGTCACTTTCCTTCGGTTCCTTCGATATTACCGGAGAATTTCTGGTTTGGAAGTTGATACTTTGAAAGTTGATACTGGCTCTGGGCATTGCAAAGATCCCTGCCACCTCCACTACAAGGTATCGGCATGGGAGAGGCACCAGGTTTTTAGCAATAGCTTGAGACTGCGTGAAGACTTCTCTTTGGAACCTATGTATGTCCCTACCATTGAAGTGAAATGAATGTTGCTTGCTCAGAACGCTGTTATCTGTTTGGTATTTGACACTGATCGTCTTGGCACCAACAATTCTATCGATATCCTCCTGCATATCACCGATACGGCCAGAAATGTCCGCAGCGAATACTTTAAGCCATGCATCGAAGTCTTCGCGAGTAGCTATTGGCTGTGATCCACTGAAGTTTTTCACTGCAACCATAGACTTAGTGAGTGTCCTTGGCGTAACCTCGCTGATATGTAGGCCCCTCACCATATCATAGAGGCGTTTGGCTAGCTTAATATCACCTCCAAGCCGTTTCTCAAGATCTTCAAGGCTGAACTTGTCTCGAACGTACTCGCATTGATTCTGTACATCATTCCCCATCTTTAAACTTTTCAGGGCCTCTTTCCCTTGCTTGCCTCCCCATCCCCATGCGTCGGTGATATTAAAATTAGCCAAGAACTTGGAGATGGATTCAGGGTATACAACGGTTTGGTTGTTTGGTTTGTTGTAGCTAGATCCCAGTTTTGCCAGCAGTTTATTTGGCGCAATCCCTGCTGAACATGTATAATGCAGCTCCTCAAAGATATCTGCCCTTGTTCTTTGGACGAGGTCGCCTCCTATATCTAGAAGTTGATGGTATTCAATGTCGACAGTGTCCTCATCATCGTTAAGGATATTATTATTCCGCCTCAAAACCTCGTTGTACACCTCCAATCCTAGGTCTACAAACCCCTCATCAGTCCCAGCTTTCTCTATTTTGTGAAAATGCCTTTTGAACACATTGAAGATTCTCCTCGACTCTCGACGAAATGGATCTAGGCTCACCTTGTAATTAGCGGGATCGGGGGCATCGTGGAAATCCCAGGTATCTTCACCTTTCCTGAATGTAGCAACGTGGGGTAAATGTATGCCTGGGCATGTTTCCTTAGCTTCTTTCACGGATACTCCTCGCTTCAAACCGAACTTTCGCGCTGGGTAGTTAATAGCAATCAGTGAGTTCCACTGACGGCAGCCCAATGGCTCTGTAGGGTCAATTTTATAGTGTACGGTCAAGCATTGCGCATAGAAAGCATCTAGATCAATATGAGCTATGACCGCCAGTGGTGAGATCCAACTTTCCGGAGTTGCCAGCTGCTCGAAGTGCTGACGTCGTACCGGCATGGCCTGAGCACAGTGGGCCAAGACGAACTTCCGCAATCTACAAATTGAATATCAGCCCGGAAACCCTATGTGGTCGGTCATACACTCTCCCAAGGCACCACCGGTTGGATAGAACGAGAGTCCACCTTGGTATCTAAACTAGTACATACAGCATAATAAAACGAGTAGATAATTAAAATCACCTCTCTTTTACACAAAAAAGTTGACATGAAGAAGTGTATCGCCAACAAATGGCTATTTCCTAGGATCGCTACTAGCGCCAACATCTTACCCCAACCTTTGGGTTCAGGGTAGGCGCGACATATATACAGAGTGACAACACGCCCACATACTTCCTTGACTCACACTTCCACACTAGTTTCCGCCGATTGAGCAAGCAAATTCAAGGAAATGATGTACTCAACTGCAATCCTGATGGTATTTACTATGGCTCTAGGTCAATTCATTGAAATGCCGACTGCATTCGACGTTTCAAGCCTCTATGTTGCGCCCACCGGAACAGTTGTATTCACTTACTCGAATGCTGGTACCGAGCTATCTACCCCGGGCGCACAAGTTAGTACGTCTGACTTCACTTCGCCCATTGCTTCCGTTGCAACTTCCGTGACCTATTATGCTACTGATGTAGCCTCTTCCAGTCCCGCCCTTGTGTCTCCCGTCGGGTTGCCCCCGAGCGGCGTTCCTGTGGTCACCGACTTCGAGACGTTCTACACCACTGTATCATGCTCTACCACTAGTTCTACTGATACTTCGACCGCTCCTGTCGCTACCGCTCCCACTGCTACTGCTCCTGCCACTGCGCCGACAGTGACGGTTCAGACTTCCAGCAGCTCGACGTCCCCTAAATGTGCACCACCCATGACTATTACTGCCACTTCCACTGTCACCCTGTCTCGAACGTCGAAATCTATCATCTATATGACCAAAACCACGACTGAATTCCGTCAAGTCTAGCCACCAGTTATGGCTACCTACTCCAGTACTTGGCGCGCGTTGATATTTATTCGATGTGACATCATCCATTCACTGTACCCATAGTGATCATCAAGATTGTTAAGAAGGTATTCAGGACTTGTACCGTTGAATACCCTACCAACACCGTGGAAGGCAAACCGAGACTCTCCGCTCATAATAATAATATCACCTGAGCGAAGAAGGATCGGCAGCGGCTCCATTCCATACCTATCTTTAGCGATATAGAATATGCATGCACAACCTAGACTGATACTAACAAGATTTCTGTCAGTAACCTCCGCCACATCTTGGTGAGGCGATAATATGTCACCATCACTGTAGTAATTTACAATAGCTGCTTCCGGTCGCATATTCAACGCTGAACATAATTTGGCGCTCAGAGACTTGGGATATTCTGGAAATTCTGGAGTGCCAGGCTCGAGTGAAGGATATTCTTTGGTAGTCCAATTGTACTGTCCACCAATGGTCACCCATCGCAGTTTTTCACGCACTAAGGCCTTTTTCCCAGGCCTTTGTTCAACCTCAGCGGCACCTCCCTTCATTGGGGCCTGAAACAACTGGATTGGTCTCTTCAGATCATAATGAGCATCCAAATTAGTAAGATGTTCATCACTCTGCAGATAATCTATCAATGCTTCTTTCACGAGTTGTTTTTCTTCGTGGGGGCTCAATTTATTGACCAAAATGTTAAGGCCCGGAAGCTGTGGTGTTCTCCAACAAGTTTCGGTCTTAAGATCCTCGTTTTGTACGCTTAATGAGGACTGTTCCCTTGTCAATGAGTAGCCAACTACTTCGGCGTACGAAAGATCTGACCTTGGATCAAATACGTCATCCAACGAATAAATTGACGCCTTCCGGTGTTTCTTATAAAGAGGCTTAAATCTATCTTCCATCAAATTTCCTTCAGTCGATACACCCAACGCGGAATTCGATCTGTTTAGAGGGAGACCCCCAACCCTCGAAGACCGTAGAGGCTGCTGTAATGGCGACCAGCACCAACTTCCGCCGAACACTATGAAGACTGATCATAAGATAAAGACTGACCAAAAAGTAATGTATCTAGATAACCTATCTATGTGGTGACAGTAACATTTAAGTCATTGTGACTTAATCTCACGAAACCATCGGCCGTAGTTTTGCATGAAGGGCTCATGAACATCAATCGTGACATCACATACATAGGCTCATTCGTAAATTTATATTTCATTCATTAGCCAGCGACCTTGTAAATAGCCTCGCTGAGGTATTCCACGTTGCCACTGTTGATGCCGCTGATGGAGATACGGCCATCACGCGTGCCGTAAATAGAGAACTCAGAGGCAAGCTGGTCAACTTCCTCTGGTTTCAATCCAGTGTAGCAGAACATACCGATCTGTGAAGTGACATGGTCCCAGTTGCGTTGAGATCCAAGGCTCTGCAAGTTCGACTTGAGGAGAACTCGCATAGCGATCATACGCTCAGCCATTTCCTTAACCTCCTCGAGCCACTGATGGCGAAGTGCAGAGTTGTTAAGAATCTCGGAAGCGATGCGAGCACCGTGGATTGGGGGATTACTGTAGAGCGGACGAATGACAATCTTGAGCTGGCTCAATACACGGCTTGTTTCCTCCTTGTCTGCCGTGACAAGAGAAAAGGCACCAACCCGTTCACCATAAAGACCCATATTCTTCGCGAAGCTTTGGCAAAGGGCTACGAGTAGACCGTTGTCGACAAAGTAACGCACAGCGAACGCATCCTTGTTTACATCTCCGGATGCGAAACCTTGATATGCCATGTCAAAGAAGGGGAAGAGACCGCGGGCCTGAACGACCTGAAAAATCTGTTTCCATTGATCCTCCGTAGGATCTACGCCGGTGGGATTGTGTGCACAAGCGTGGAGAAGTACAGCTGTACCAGGTTCGGCTCTTCCAAGGTCCTCGAGGAGGCCTTCAAAGTCAAGTGCAATCTTCTGGTTGTCATAGTAGCGGTATGTCTCTGTAGTAAGACCGGCAGCGTGAAACACAGCTTTGTGGTTTGCCCAAGTGGGATTCGGTAGCAGGATTTTCTTGGTGCTCAAGAACTTCGTAAGAAACTCAGCACCAACCCGGAGTGCACCAGTTCCGCTAATGGTTTGAGTGGCTGCAAGTCGGCCCTCGTGTAAAGGCAAAGACTCAGGTCCGTAGGCAAGAGCAACCGCTGCATCTACAAACTCAGGGATGCCGGTTATTCCAGCATACTCCTTGTTCAAACCGTGATCGAAAACATTTTTCTCCGCTTGCTTAACGCTAGGAAGGACATACGGTTTTCCTGTATCGTCACGATAGGCGCCTACACCGAGATTGATTTTGCGGGGCGACGCGTCATTCTTGAAAGCCTCCGTGATGCCAAGGATTGCATCAGGAGGGCCCTGTGGCACCTTTGACCAAACTGAAACGTGGCGCACTTGAGTACGCAAAAGACACCGAATACTGAACGACATTTTCGTTTGTGCAGAAGTAGGCTTAGGAGTAAATCACAATGCCCTTTCGATTTTGATGATCAGCGCACAAATACAAGTTGCCTTCAAATGTACTGAGGATAAGATGTTTTCAGTAACGCTATGCTTACCCGGGTCTCAAAAATCTCGGAGCTCGTTCGATAACAAAAGCGATAGTCGATCGGTTTAATATATCAGCCGGCGACGCCCTTACCCGTGACTGCCGCGGGCGGAGTGGGGTACATGCTTAGCGGGATATGTATGTCCATCACTACACCTTGCACGTTCCGATTAGCCGCCATTCGCACCGCCATTCGCACCGTATTGGACCCAACTAACCCCAATAATCATTGACCCTACAACCCTGACCTGCTCCCCCTGTTCCTTAAGGCTTAATACCCTCGGGTTACGACAAATCGGCCAGCGTGCCGCTAGTACCGCGGCCCCTATCCCCGCACCGGATCGAGGAATCGCGTATTCCACACGAATTTTCCAAACCACCAACTGATCATTAAGGTCAACAAATAAATATTATTATATAGAAAACCCTCCATCATAAATGAAGCATGCAAAAATAGTTATCCATCTGCAAGGCTCTCTCGAATCAGAACCGCAAAAGAAGCAACCAGTTCTTCAATTGCTTCATTAGCTTCACGACCTCCTTTGCGCAATTCAGTAATCTTCTTTAATGCCACCATTTGTCGCCCTTCACTCGTGCTCTCACCGCTGAGCTCATGGCTCTGTGATATTTTCACTACGAGTCCGAGTAATTGAGTAACCCCTTTGCATTGAAATAGACACTGGATACTCGTGTTTCGCCAAATTCTCTCAAATACGGCATCGTATTTCCCGTCAACGTCCAACTCGCTCTCCAATGGCAGGTTCGGTGGGTTTATGATCGTAGCGGCGTCCTTACGCTGCTGTTCGATCTCCTTGCTTTCGCTAATAGTTGGCTCACATTCGGCTTTTTTATGTATACCCCAGCACTCAACACTACAATACGGTCGTCTACAATTTGGACACTTATAAGGACTCGATTCCTTGTTGCAAACGACACAATTCATATCTCTTGAATCATATAGTTCATGTCAATTTTTGAGGGTATTCAAAAATAGCACCACAGTCACCTGATTGAACCACCTAAGCTACTTGAATCTGCATTGAACACATTAATTTGAGACGTATTGGACCAATTTCCACTTATACTATGGTCTTTCCATACTGATAATATTTAATACTAAAAGTATGGGGGCAATGCCTCCAAACCTTTCACCGCAGTGGACAGTTGATGAGATGTAGGAGTCAATTTACTAGCACAGGTAGGACCTTAGTCGCCCTTGAATCGGGATAGTTTTAGTTTACAAATAACAAATTTCGAATATATATAAAATAGGTAAAGTGCTCCTATGGAGTGTATACTTTAGTTTAAATTAAGTACCTACCGGTATCTGGGGGAGAATGAAAAATAGCACTCACACACTTCAGCACTTTCAAACGTAAGCGCTTGCAGTTGTAAGCACACAATCTATCCGCGAAGCTGTGAACTGGAAGAGTGAACTTATTCTAGGTCGCATATCATTCCTGATCACTACTCGAACATTTCTGCAAGGCCATAAGAAGCTTGCCAGAATCATCCCGAAGATTCTCGAGAGACTCACGGGTAACTTTGGCTAGGGTCTTGCTATAGTCCAGCTCAGATAGCAGCAGCTCAACTTCTCGAACTCTAGCCCGTCGTTGCGCGAAAAATGATGCTGCTAAATCAGACCTGGTAAACAACGGCTCAAGCCTCCCAGGTTGTTCCACGGTGTCAAGAATTGCTAGATTCTGCAGGTAAGCCGAAAAAGGAAGGGAATAACTATCATCTTGGGGTTGCGTAAGCGGCGTTATTGGTGAGTTCAGAGTCTCGTTTTCGTAGCTCACTTCTAAAGGCTCCAAATGACTGGTACAAGGCTTTACACCTGTCAAACAGGATCGAGGTTCTCGATCGGCATACGAGGGAGGTCTGTATAATCGCGACACTGTGGATTAAGAGAAGATCACGGTGAACGTAGGCGATGATGAGCGCTAGACCGCTCTGAACGAATTATTTTCGTCGAGTTATTTCTATTAACAAGAGTAGACCGTGCAATCTTGCAATTTCAAATTGTTTGCTGAATGGCGAAGGTAGAGCAGTATGTATATAAATGTGAACAGTGGCCGGTGGAGTGAGGGCGTAACGTCATGTTGATTATTATTTATCGAGACTCCTGCGCCAATTTTCAAAGCGCTGTGCGCCTCAAGCATATGGCTGACAATGAATTCCTATACCGCATTAACGAAGGAGTCGGGATTCGATCTTACAGTGATATTATGCAGGCTCTGTACCCGCATATATGCATGGAGAAACAACCCTTTGTGTAAATTATGAAACAGTCTTGATACTCGTTTCATAATACTTGCAGTGACTCCTCATAAAATTTGCGAAAAGGCAGTAATCTTTGATATTTTCTAATCGCTGCTATTCACGTAACCGAAAATACCATTCATCTCGCATAGCCTTCCCAGAATTGTGTGATGACCAAATCCGGAATGGATACTCCATCGTTACAGTTTTAGATATTGATTAGAAGTGTGATTTATGTACAGCAAGTTTCAATCAAATTTTATCCTTAGGCTCCTGAGAAGTCGAGTCAGAAACACCCTCGTCTTTCTGCGATTGGGGATTAGAGGGGTTCTTACCAGCGTTGTCCAAGACGCCTTCGCCTTGTAAATATCGGAATTCAATCGAGTTATCCGGATAAGGTCTTTCTCCAATCAAGTCCACAAAGTCACTGCGTTCAAGAGTCTCTCTTTCAAGAAGGGCTTCCGCAATGATCTTCACTTGTTCACTCTTTTCAGTGAGAAGTGATTTGCAACGGCTATACGCAGTGTCCACGATCGTGCGGACCTCAGTATCGATAATTCCAGCGGTGTGCTCTGAGTAGGGCTTAGTATAGTAGCCTTCGGGCTCGTCGTAGTTGACCCACCCTAAAGATGGAGACATACCCCACTGAGCGACCATATTCTGGGCAATTTGAGTGACCTTTTGAAAATCTGAGGAGGCCCCTGATGAGGTGCTATCGAAATTGAGCTCTTCACTCACTCTTCCTCCCAGAGCCATGACCATGCGATCCATGAGCTCGAGATTGTTGGGAAGCGGAAGATCAGATGGCAAATAGCGCGCGTAACCGAGAGACTGCCCACGAGGGATAATTGTGACTTTGACCAAGGGATCTGAATCCTTCAAGTACCAACCACAAATAGCATGCCCAGCCTCGTGATAGGCAATAATTCGGCGCTCTACGGGGCTCATCACCTTGTTTTTGTTTTCAAGCCCAAAGCTCACACGCTCAACTGCTCGTTCAAAGTGGACCCACTGGATGGCGTCCGCATTGTCGCGTGCCGCAATGAGTGCGGCCTCGTTCACGCAGTTGGCAATATCTGCACCTGCGAATCCCGGGGTGAGAGCAGCTAACTTGTTGGCCACCACGTCCAAGGACTCGCTACCGCTAATCTTCACCTTGTGCAGGTATACCTTGTAGATATCTTTACGACCATTCACATCAGGCTTATCTACAGTGATATGGCGACTGAATCGACCAGGTCGCATCAACGCTTTATCCAACACATCCGGTCGATTTGTACCAGCCAGAACGACCACATGGTCATCTGTGGAAAAGCCATCCATTTCAACAAGAACCTGATTCAAAGTGGCCTCACGCTCATCATGACCACCGCCGAATTGGTTAGATTGAGATCTAGCGCGCCCAATTGCATCGATTTCATCAATGAACACGATAGAAGGGGCTTCTTTGCGCGCAGTCGCGAATAAGTCACGCACACGCGATGCACCGACACCAACGAACATCTCAACAAATTCTGAGCCACTGACGCTAAAGAAAGGAACCCCCGCCTCTCCCGCAGTCGCTTTGGCAAACATAGTCTTACCTGTACCCGGGGGTCCGCTCAATATAGCACCCCGTGGAATTTTAGCACCGAGCGCCTCAAATTTAGCAGGTTCTTTAAGGAACTGCACAAATTCCATAATTTCGGTCTTCGCTTCATCAGCACCAGCAATATCATTGAACTTGATTTTCACGTCCTTTTCCTCATTGAAGCGTTTGGCAGTGCTGCGGCCCATGTTGAATATACCAGATTGGCTTGCGCCTCGGCGGCTCAAATACCAAAGCGTACCAATTACCAAGACAGTAGGAAGCGCAGAGAGCAAAATAGAGCCCATACTCGTCTCATTATGGTAGCTTACCGGTATCTCAACTCCTGTAGCCTTAAAAACATCGTCAAGGTTACGTTCAAATGAGTCCACGCTGCCGATGTTAAAGGAGACAAAGCGTGGAGTTTCGGAGCTTTTAAGAATCGCACGTCCTTTCATCTTGTTGACGATAACGATGCGTTCCACTAAATTGCGTTCGAGGAAATGCTTCCGAAACTCTTGCCATGACATAGCTTCGCCACCGATCGCCGAAAAACTAGCCAAACCAGCGATCAGAACCGCGGCGCTAAAACCCCAGAAGGCTAGAACACCAAAGTTTGGTGGTTTCGGAGTATTGTTTTGATTGCCATTTTTATCGTTCTTGGTTCCATCTGGGCCCTGAGCTCGGTTATTGTTACCCCTGTCAGCTCGAGCGGCGAAACGACTTGATCCAAACCCGAAGAAGGTCCAATCGATGATGTTTCTTACCGAAAATCCAATTGAAACAGAGTCTAAACCTTTGTTTAATCTGATTTGGTGCCATGTGCTCGTCAGGTTCGGTGAGCGAAGCACCGTGTCAAGGATGTGCGGTTGACTTCGAGTTATCCCAGCGGGATGTATGACTTTAGCCAGCCCGCGTGGAAGAATTTTCATGTTAACCGTCTCGATCAAGTCCTGAAATGGAGAGACCGTGGCTACACGAGAGAAACAGAAAGTCGAGGTGGCTGTAGTGGGGCTGTGGTGGGGGTACCGGTTGTGGTCGTGAGGAGCTGTGGCACTAAGAAATCGGTCATATGGACCCTCTACCGCTCTTCCGGCGGTTAGTGCCACTGGGACGGGCGAAACCCACAGGTAAGGTCTATAGTGTCGCTGCCTCTCGAGGTCAAGGGTTTATAATCGTTAGTTTCGGTGAACTCACCGACGTACATCACGCAGCATATAATAGAGAGTTATTTTGTGCCATTTATTTATTTATTTATGATTAGATTTACGTACTTTCATACAATTAATAGTTTCATCTGGCCGGCTTATGCTATACCGATTCGTAATAAATTATTAAATTCGAGGAACTATCCACTTGTTTTGAAAAAATAGTTAAAGCTGAAAACCACATCAAGGTTGAGCATTGAAATTGAATACATGTCCTACTGATATTTACATTATATATGTATATGCCAAGCTAATAGGCTTGTGAATCTCCTCTGCAAAACCCAACTCTCCTTTGGTGAGACCTTACATAAAAATTGAAATTCCCCTTCAGCCTCGTCAGCTGGGGGTGGATGTAGTAGATGGGTGGATGTAGTAGGGTATTGACGTGACGCGTCAACCCTGTGGTAATTGAATCTACAACTAAGTGTCCATTTCCTACACTTTGTGCCCTCGTATTAATATTGCAACTAGTAGAGTCGGATCAACAGGTTCTCAAATCAGGCTCTTTAGGACAATACACAGAGCCACGAATTCTGCAATCATTACAGTAGCCTCGACAACCCAGAAGAAGCTGATTGAAATACCACCGAATCTCTAGAATGCAAAGGACTTCGGTAGGTATCGCGAACTTGCCTAACCAGCGTTACAGACACATGGCTAAGACTGGTGCAACACTAACCTTGATGGTGGTTGGTGAGTCTGGTCTCGGTAAAACGACTTTCGTCAACACGCTTCTCGCGACTAACCTGAAAAGCAAAGTAGATGACCACGTGCGCCACGAGTCGTCCGTGCGCAAAACTGTGGAGATCGGTGTAACCCGTGCTGAAGTCGAAGAAAAGGGATTCAATCTCCGCGTAAATGTCATTGATACACCTGGCTTTGGCGACAATGTTGACAACGTCGACGCGTGGGAGCCGATAGTGAGTTTTCTGGATGATCAGCATGAACAGTACATGCTTCAGGATGAACAACCAGATCGCTCCAAGGTAACTGACATGCGAGTTCATGCGTGCATCTACTTCATCCGCCCCACAGGACACTTACTGCGACCTCTCGATATTGAAGCTCTAAAGGCATTGAGTAGTCGTGTTAATGTAATTCCTGTTATCGCGAAAGCTGATACTCTTGACCAAGAGGAAATGGCACTCTTCAAGGATCGTACACGTGAGGTTCTCGCTGCTAATGGAATCGAAGTTTATACACCGCGCGATCTACAGAATGGTAAGATTTTCAGTGACCTGCCACCTTACTCCGTTATTGGGGCTGGTGATCGCGAGGTTCCGAATGCGAAGGGTGAGCTTGTGCGCGGACGCCAATATTTATGGGGCGTTGCTGAAGTGGAGAATGAGCAACACTGTGATTTCAAGAAATTGAGAAACTTGCTTATCCGTACTCACATGCTAGATCTTATCCACTCGACTCATGATAAGCACTACACCGCCTTTTACAAGGTCGCTCGCGCAACTCGTCAACCCGGACAGCCTCGCACGGAGCGTAAGACTGTTAACCCAAGATACAAGGAAGAGGAGCAGGAGCTCCGCAAGCGTTTCACCGAACAGGTGAACCTTGAGGTTGAGCGGTTCAACAAGTGGGAGGTCAATTTGATCGCAGAGCGTGACCGACTCAATAAGGATTTGGAAGTCAAGCACACATCCATCAAGCAATTGCAGCAGGCGATTGAGCAGCTCAGCATGCAGGCCCGGGGCTGATGACTCAGGACGAGGCCCGACAGCACATTGGGATATATCATATAATGCCGTTATCTTTGAGATTGTAATACAGTATATCAGAAACGAAGGGCAGTAAACTCCATAAGATTGATCCACAGCAAGTGTCAGTATCTTTGACGGTCGGACTATATCGGCGAAGTCAAAGTTGGGACAGTATGATTAGTGCGTCCCTGTGCCGCAAGAAGGGACGTCCATGTTGCTCGGAAATGAGTGGCATCAACCTTTTCAAACTTTCGGTCGAACATGAGCACATCACATAAAGATTGAATGTCGTTCTTAGCCAGCTCGACCGTGCTAAGTTGAGCTTGCTCAACAAATGCCTGTATATCATCGATCGAAGGGTATTTTCGATGTCCTGGCTGATGAGATGCTTGAATTTCATCCCCCTCGACGTGCCCAAATGTTTCACGGGCCACATATTTCCAAACCACATCTAACATCAGGTTGACGAATTCCAGGTCCAGCTCGGTATCCGTGAACCAAGGTCCACCTGTGACCTCAATCGATGGCTGCAAGTGATATAGCATTACAATCTTTCGCGTGGGGAATTTGACAGACTTGATGCTTTTGGTAATGCGCTTTGATTCAAGCGACTTTAGGCAGCGATTCACAACATGTTGGTGAAGCCCGCTACGCATGCGAATGGTTTTGGTCCAGATACCTTCTCGACCAGACGATTCGACATAGGAGTAAACCATAGCCTCGTCTGGTGTCATATCACCGACAACTTTAGCAACCTGCTCCGAGATGACTTGATAGTATAATCTGCCATCGGGCTCTTGCAGCAATTTCACACGGTGAAACTGGATGAGCTCGCGCAGGTAGTCAACAAGGGATGAACGACTATCTGCATCTAGCAATTCTTCGAGGTCTTGCTGTGAGAAAGTATGACCGGGAGTTTCCATCATAGCATTGTGTAATGCCGTTGATTCCGCTGTCAACGACATTCTCGCAAATTAGTTCGACGATACTGACGTACCGTTGGAATTTCGAAGTGAAATAAAATAGTTAGAGATACCTCGCCCAGTATGACCACCACCTCAATTGACCCTACATGATCTGGTGGTACATTCAATATTAATTTTCGAGTGATCATCAATTTCTCAACGCAATTAGAGTATATATATTTCACGTTAGATCATCATATAAAAGCTGTGAATAGTTAGAATAGGTCATAAGCTCATGAGATGGCTCTCCGTTAGTCGTTAAGCTCACCAATGAAGCGCTCCGCGTCCAAACCAGCCATGCATCCAGAGCCGGCTGAAGTGATGGCCTGACGGTACTTTTTGTCCTGAACATCACCAGCAGCAAAAACGCCAGGGATGGCTGTCTCAGACGTTCCAGGGACAGTCTGAATATACCCTTGGTCATCAAGCTCAATTCCTTGGCCCTTAACAAGCTCAGTCGCGGGTGTGTGACCGATGGCGTAGAAAAGGCCGCTGACTCCAAGTTCGGAGCGCTTACCGTCCTTAGTGCTCTCCAGAACAACAGTCTTAAGCAACTTGCCGTCTCCCTTAGTTTCCACAGGTTCCACGTTCCACAAGACTTCAATCTTAGGGTTCGCAAGAAGGCGCTTGGCCATAATGTTGGAGGCACGCAGCTGGTCTCGTCGCACTAGCACATACACCTTAGAGCCGTACTTGGTAAGGAACATGGCCTCCTCAGCTGCCGAGTCACCTCCGCCAACCACAGCAAGCGGTTGATCGCGGAACATAGGAATAGCACCATCGCACACCGCGCAGGCGCTGATTCCAGACTGCCAGTACGTCTCCTCACCAGGGAGGTTCAAGCGTTTAGCACTGGCACCGGTAGCAATCACGATTGCGTCAGCAGTGATGGGGGTCTCCTCATCGAATTCAGACCATAACTTGAATGGGCGGCTCTTCAAGTCAACCTTAGAAATAGTCTCTGTGATGATCTCAGTGCCGAAACGCTCGCTCTGCTTGCGCATGTTGTCCATGAGTTCAGAGCCCAGGATTCCATCAGGGAATCCTGGGAAGTTCTCGATATCAGTCGTGGTAGTCAACTGGCCGCCAGCAGCCACGCCGTTGGCCAACATACCCTCATACAGGGTTACCTTGATTTCGGCGCGAGCCAAGTAAATTGCGGCAGTGTGAGCAGCTGGACCACTACCGATAATTACAACCTGTTTGTGTACCATTTTTGGAGGAGAATTTTTAAGGTCTGTTGAGTAGCTTAAAACAGACGAGAGTAAGGCTAGTCTTTTGATGGAGTTAGATGAGCCACGAGCTTGGTTATATATGTGTTGCATCTTTATGTAATGTGGGTGCAAATAGTCCCTGGTCCAGACGATATGGCGTGTGGTCGGAGGACCTGGGCATCGGATAAGGATGGTCCAGAAGCTAGGCACATAGCGGGGTCTACACCTAATCAGGTTTAGGGGAAGACGCTCGATACATCACACTGCGGTAATTCAGGACTTATGGCGCGGTGCAACGCCATATCACGCTTAAGGCCTGGGTCCCCGATCAATTAACCCTGGCCCATCGAACTCTTTCAGAAATAGCTCGGGAGATGGCGTTGATAATATTGCGGTCACACGCCCTTTCAACCCTAAGCTACACACTACTGCCTTGGTGTTAGTCATTGTGTTTATCGAGTGACAAACCCTACTATAGCACTGCATGATTCCAGAACCGGCTAAGCTGGATTGTCGTCGTGATCGCCGTCTAAAGACATTTATCGATAGACACCTATACTTCTAAGTTAAAATCAATACATAGAGTTGATAGATCTTCTTTTTAAGATTCGAGGATAATGTTGAGGGCCGTTCAATGCGTTAAAGTTGTACATTTCCGATAAAACTTCCCGTATTTACATGAAAGTAAATAACAACTAGTTTGAATATTCTTTCAATTTTTTATTTCTCCAGTGAGAGACTTCTAATGTAATCATATACATTTCTAGAATGAGTAATGGGTACATAGATCGCGTTGTTGATACAATAGTGAATAAAATACATATTTATAGTCGATTTATAGAGGAAGTGTGAATCGTAATTCTTAGTGATGCCTAAGGGGTGCGCATCGATCTGAATCAAAAGAAGAAAGCGGTGAATAGATTTAATTGGCGTTCGATCCATTTATGAAGCGTTTCGCAGCGTGTGATCGAGCAAGGTAGGGATTTAGAATCACGCATTTCAAAAAGTAATCAAGTCCCTCTTCTCGAGCTTTCAAGAAGTGTTCATTTCCAAATCCTCGTTTAGTAGACTTCGGGGGCAATGATGGTATTGAGAGATATTCTCGTGGAAGCTCTTCGAGTAACTCTTCTCTAAATTTTCCCATATCAGCGTATCGTCGCCATATTTTCATTTTTGCACCATCTATTGTGGTTATTTCCACGTTCCAAACAATATATGATTCTCCCACCACTTTATGACCGTCCACCTTGATATCCTGCGCCCATAAACTGTGATGAGGAACGCGTGATCTATCCTCAATTATGATCATGCGCTTTGGGTCCATAATGATTGTACTTTAGCATTGGTGCCAAACTCACCACTGTAATCCTCCGAATTAGATCAATGACGGCAAGTCTATCGACAGCTGTCTCTGAAGTTGAACTAGTGCTGTTTCGCGTTGCCGCGTTTATTGTGGGTAAGGTGATAGTACTTGTGTAATCGTCTGAAGACTCTAGGAAATGGAGTACTTTTAGTACTTTTTTTTTTTTTTTTTAACATTTACTCTGAATGTACTAGAAAGAAATATACCACAATGAATTAGGCAGTAATTATTCTTTTTAGATCGTGATTTTCATCCAATCATCTCTTTATATCCCCCAAGTGGCGTATGTCATGTGACATAAAGACCAGGGCTCCCGTGTTTTCATGACATTTGTATGCATTGAGATATTGAGAGCTTTCATAATAGTGGATTAATCTCATGGTAAGTCCTACAGTTTTAGGAATATCATGGAAGAAGCAATTATGGCACCGGTGGAAATCTTTGCGTAATGTGCCACTCCGCAAAACGTGGTTTGTAGGCTACGATTTAGATGGCAACACATATTGGGAAATGGTGGACTATAACAACAAGAATCGCCTTCGCAGGAAGATAGAGATAGAGAAACCATACTTTTTCTTTGGTCAGTTTAAACCACACCCAATGTGGATCCAGTGGCTGAACTATAATCGGTCGAACTCCCCTCAGCTGCAGGATCTGGTAGAAGATGCCCAGCGCTTGCACCGGCTGAAGCTGTTATCACAACAAGCTGAGCAAAGGTGGAAATCCGTACCTCTGAAGTCAAATGTAGGCACAAATTTAAATGATCCCCGAATCGGAACTGCATGGACCGGGGCCAACACACCGCTGACACCGGAGACACCGCTGAACTCCTGGGAGGAGCAAGGATCCACGTCCCATAACTTTGTTTCCTCAAATGCGCATGAAAAAAACGAAATGATGTTAGCAATGAAAAAAGCAGAAAGCCAGAATTCAAAGCAACCAGAAGTTTTGAGGGACAGACTTGGCCAGGTCACAGTGACGAAGGCTCGCAAGACGTAGCTCCAAGTTTGTATGAAAATGAGATGGATTTTGTCAATTGTGTATTGATAATAATACGTTCGAATAATCAGCTGCAGTCATGCATTCGAAATAAGAAATCATCTATCAAATGCGGTTCTGAGATATGCAGAAGGCCTATGGGTTAGGTCGGAAGATATACCGAGAGATCCTACATCTACAGGGAGTGCCGAGTGTTAGCATCTCTAATTATGATATGCCTACGATGCTATCTCTGGATAAAACATCAAATATAATGTCAAACCTAATTTTGTATAACTATCTGTTATTTAGGGATGCTAATCGGCTCCAGAGAAAGTAACGCACTCTGAGATCGAGGACAGAGTGGTTCCAGCAGGTGAAACCCTGTCGAAAATACCGCGTAGACATTGCTTCTTCTTACCCTATGTAATATGCATATGATGCGGAGGAGCGGGGAAGAGGTGCTGGAGGCTAGCGTGACTGCAGAGGACTCATGTTTTACTGGCAGATCGCACAAACCCTACTGTCCGCTGTCAATCGATTTGACTCGGGTCCGACATTATCATACAAGCTGTGTCCAAAGATCCGGGTAGTTTCGGAGACTTTCAATCGGAAAGTATCGGGTATCCAATATGAAAACCGTTGGTGTGTTAGCTTTACAAGGAGCTTTTCTGGAGCACATATATCATCTTGAGAAAGCAGGGAATGCCCTTGAAGAGTCTTACGCCATTGTAGAAGTCAGAACGCGAGAGGAACTCGATAAGGTGGATGCATTGATCATACCCGGGGGCGAGTCAACTGTCATCTCGCTCATTTCGCAGCGCACTGGCATGCTTGAGCCCCTGCGACAGTTTGCCCAAGATCCAAAGAAACCCGTATGGGGAACTTGCGCCGGTCTCATTTTCCTTGGTAATCAATTGCAAAATGGAAAAGCTGGGCAGCAGCAGCTACATGGACTAGATGTAACTGTCGCACGGAACGCATTTGGCTCACAATTACATTCCTTCAGTAGGAACCTGGATTTTTCCGAATTCATTCCCGGACTCACTAACTTCGACACTGTCTTTATTCGTGCTCCAATTGTCACAGAAGTTGGTAAGAACGTTAGGATACTATACAAACTCGAAGATCCAGAGCTCATCGTAGCTGTAAGCCAGGGTCTAAAATTGGGGACTTCATTTCATCCTGAACTCGCTGAGGATTCCTCTTTTCATCAGTGGTTTCTTACTGAGTTTGTAAACAAAGCCTAAATAGATAAAGATAGTGATTAACACAAGTCGGCAAACACAGCTCATCTTGTTTCATTTAAAAGAAGATAAATTAAACTGACTGATTGATCAATGTGGCACCTTCGCGCTTTTACGTATCTTTTGCTTAGGTAGTTAAAATTATGACCAAATCTCAGTTACGAGCCGTATCTATGCCGTTAACAGATACGCCAGGCATCAGCTTGCCCAAATCACTGGAAAATTCCAACAGCTTCTTGGGATCTTTGTAAAACGTCGTAGCATCTACGATGGCTCGAGCGAGTTTGGCAGGATCACTCGCCTTGAAGATACCAGATCCTACGAACACACCATCGCAACCCCACTGCATCAGCAGTGCCGCGTCAGCGGGAGTTGCGACGCCGCCTGCCCCGAAGTTCACAACTGGGAGGCGGCCCAGCTCCAGAGTCTTTTTCAATAGATCTTGATCAACCCGAATTTTGGAGGCAATGTTGGCCAACGTCTGATTAGGGCGCTGCGAATTCTTGAGCTCAGAGGCGTACTGGGTGATTTCGTCAGTGATCTGAGAAATGTGGCGGACAGCCTCGGAGATGTCACCTGTACCAGCTTCACCTTTGGTTCGAATCATAGCAGCACCTTCCTCAATACGGCGAAGGGCTTCTCCCAAATTACGGGCACCACAAACAAAGGGGATCTTGAAATCATTCTTTTTAATATGGCGCAAAGGGTCGGCATCGGTTAGCACTTCAGACTCATCCAAATAGTCAACCTCGAGTGCTTCAAGGATCTGAGCTTCAACAAAATGACCGATTCGCACTTTAGCCATGACAGGAATACTTACAGCTTTCATAATCTCTCGAATCATGTGCGGATCTGACATTCGGCAAACTCGTCCAGAGGCGCGCATCTCAGCAGGGATCTGTTCCAGGGCCATCACAGCAGAAGCACCTGCTTTTTCAGCAAGAATAGCCTGTTCAGGATTAGAAACATCCATGATTACACCGCCCTTCAGCATTTGAGCCAAAGCTACTTTCACTTGGAAATCACCAGAGGTAGACGATGGATCAATGTGAGCAGTTTGATTTAGCGACATTTTTGTTTTTGAGACTTACTAGGAGAGTAAAGATCGGAATTCGGATACAATTTTATGCGGATATTACTTGCGTATTTATAGTTAGCCAACTTGTGTAATGCCCTGCGCCTTGAAGTTACTCGGGTCTATTACCCTAACTCGGGGGTGCATGCCCTATTTTGATGTTGATGCGTGTCACCAGTTAACGGGTTCTATCGGTGGTGAGGGTGGGGCAGATTACAGCTATCGCGCCGAACTCGCTCAGAAACAAACGATCGCGGCATCGCAAGTTGCGTGATTTGATTTAATCATCACTATTAGGTATAATATGTATATATACATATGTGTCAATTTCACTAAGGATATGCTAGCCACAACTCCTGTGCTTGGGTACAACGAGTGCAAATAGATCTCAGGAACTATTCCAATTGAAACCACGCTTGACTATACTGATCACAGTCCCTATTGTACTATTCGTCACGAAAATCCATGTTACTGAAGAAATAGATCCCCGCGGCGCAGAGGGAAGAGACAACAGCCATTCAACTTGTTTCGGCAAGACACCTAGTGGAAACCACACAACTGGCGTCTTAGAGTATTTCCATTGTACTAACCAGCGGGTCCCCGAAGTACAAATCCACTTGCCTATTTTTACGAATCTGTTGAAGCGCTGACGGTCTCCACCAACTTGAGCACTCATTTTTTCGTACTTCTTTTTCAATTGCTGGTGTTGACGATCTAGACGAGCCCACTTTGCGAATTCATCCTGCGAGGAGGTCTCTGAACGCTCGGTACGGATTTTCATCATATCATTACGCACCGAGCGTAGTTCTCTGAAGGAAGAATTCGGGGCATGATTAGTCCAAAGTTTCCAAAGCTCTTCGGAGAGACGTGCTGTGGAGATCGATTCCAGAAGCTGGATTACAGCTACGAAAACGGTTAATGCAAGGGCTAAAAACATGGCTCGCTATGCAAAATCTATCACCGATATCGAGTCTTTAGCGGAATCTTGCTGACGCCGTGGATGATCTCGGTGAGACACCTTTGACCCTAAGACGACGAGGACACACACACACACCCCATTAGCGAAATGGTAGTGTGTTGGGATTTGTCCCTTCCCCTAACACGCTCGAACTCAAGGTTGCCGCTCATGCCGTGGGTCAAGTGCTCCACCAAACAATAACCAGAGAAGTCACTATTGAGACCAATAATTACGCTTAAATTAATTAGCTACGAATTGTACACACTTTATCTTAATAAGCTGGTATATATCAACACAGATAAGGGCAAGGGTATGACGGCGGCTTAGTGACGTTGTGCCGTCCGAGCTCTGTGCTTTGTGTATTCAACAACACAGCTGTCAGATTTATAGTTACAGAATAACTTTAAGAAACAATTCGAGATTTCATTAAATGGCGATTCACCTGTCTGAAATGCCATCTACTACAGCCGTTCCTCACACCCACCCCAACCCAGGAGAGAGCTGTCACGGATCGTGGGGTAGCATTGGTGTCAAGCTAATATAGAACTACGCGATAAACTATCAGAAGTTAGATTTTAGTTGTTAGCAACACAGTTACACCTTTTACAGCCAGACTTGTGGTTTTATCTCCTTAGCAACAGCCACAGGATGTCAACGGCGCCTTTGAGCTAAAGACATCTGAAATCATATCAGGAAGCCGTTAATCGTATGAAGCAACCTAAATATATATGCTAACAAAAAACAGAACGATATGTAAGCCTGTTTGCCATAATACATCGGAATACTGAACAGGAAGTGGTGAGTCACGTATTTCAGCACACCATGGTGAGTGATCAATGCTTAAGCTAGGACTCACCGTTGAACAGTGTCTGGCCCAGCGTGCATAATCAGGCGCTGTGGCTGGTATGGCTGGCACTGGGCATGCGGCATGTGCCAACCCTTAATCACTGGTTAGTGGTGATGAATCGTTGAAAAAAAACTGCGGGAAGAAGACAATCCAACTGATCACGATTTGATTTAAAGTAATCATTTTAACACTATTATCATAATTTTTCGGTTTGTAGGATGAGCAGAAACGCTGCGACCTACAGAATCTCGAATATGTGCGGCTTAGTGATATGATAAATCGCTCCCCTAGACCACCTCCGCAAGCTACCTCGGTCTCCGTTTTGACGCATCTGATTGTCCCGTCTGGAGTATCCTTCTAAATATCTCTGCTCTAAAGAATTGAAGACATGACTCAGTATCATATCAAAAGAATAATGCTCCTCTTCAATAATGAAATTTCCGATTATGTATTCATATCTTTACATTAAGACATTAGTCGCAGCTAAAATGATCGGAGTATTAGCAATGTCACTAGCTATCTTAGCTTAGCTCCTTAATTAATTTGAAATGCATCATCTACCACGATCAACTAGTCTCAATCATTAACAAGCATAGCGTGCCGTATTAATGCTTATCTTTCCAAGCACGCAGGTATCACCAGTGCGTCACTCAGACAGACATGCAAGCAAGTTGCCCTCATAAGGCTTGTTAAGGAAATATTGGAAAGCCCCTTCCCAGTTATTGCATCCAAAACAGAAAAAGTTTAATATTTCATTGGCTTCATTCTAAAAAGTTCTTGGAAAATATATTTATTCGTCCAAATCACTTTTGAACGTCATTCTTTAAATTGAGCAAGGCCTGCAATATCGGTGCCCTTCTGAAGCGCTTGAACCCAGCACCCACCAGCTTGCAGCCGTCTTAACACCCGCCGCATCTTGTGGGGTTCGCACTGATTGAAACGCTTACCTGTGAGGACCTATCAAGTCCTAGGGCCCGGACCCTAGGACCCCCACATGCGTCGCTTCAGACCAGTGTTGAGACCTTCCTTGATCTGGTCTAGCCAGGGTGTGAATGTAGCCTAGCTTGCGACTAGGGTGAGGCTTGTTGGCCACATCGGATATGAGATGATCAAAAACAAGACCTAAACCTTCGATTACCAATCACATATTCGGTGACCGATCGCATAAAATGCGCAGACGCCTCCTATTATCGTGACCCTACCCGCCGTGACTAGCAATATGGTGTGGTCACCTAGGCTCACGACGCAGCGCGGCAGCAAACCCTGGCGAATCGAATATAAATCAGGGTAAGCGAAGACAGGTCAGGGTCGATGCCTAAGCGCTTAAGGGCCACTGTAAGGGTATGAGAGGGTATCACTTCGGCAGGGCTTGGTCAGGGCAACGCTTGGGGGCGGCGGCGAGGGCGATCTGTGGCTCATGAGATCCGCACTCACACACATGTGAGAGGCCATTCTCGTACGCTGCCTACGATCCCGGCACCAACCCCTGAACCTATACATGCATGTGGGACTTACCAGTCTCCATCGTAACCACAGGTTTGTTAGTCAGCTAGGTCATTCGAACGGGTGCTAGTAAGTGACATCTATTTCAGTTCTGAGACGATCAGACATTCCACCAAAGCGATTCTGGGGCATTCGCCATCTTACGAATCGAATTAGTCCAAGGGGATCAATCGCTCTCTTACACCAGTCTCTAAACTAGGAGACTCACTAATAGTACTTCAATAATCTTGCGGAACACCTCAGCCCCAAGTTGCTACCACACACTAGCGGTGGTTACTATAAAAGAGTAGGAACGTTAGAGGAGATATAGGTGAAGCAACAGGAGATCTAGGACGCGTAGACGAAGTCATTTGCAGAGTACAGATCTAAAGAAAAAAGCGGATAGGCACAGATCATCGATTCATAAATTTGTTTGACAGCAATGAGCAGTGCAATTCCGATCAGAAACTCTGGGGATCAAGGAATTCCTATGCAATTCCACCGGGAAAGCTTTGCTCACTCGCAAGGTATGGGTGGAATCTCTTGGGGTGGAGCTTCGGTTGGTTCTTGGCTACGGGACGAAGTACTGATGGCGACTCGAGAGAACACAAATAAGGAATTCAACAATCAAATTGGGAATTCCGCCTTCAGCTTGGGAGCTGCTGACACTCTAGGTGACCAAGCCCACAACAATGTGGGACCCACCTCACAATCTCACCAGAATCAGACTCTAATGTCTCAATTTGCCGGATCACCCGACCAGCATGCATATTTCCCATCTATAGAGGCGAAATTCTGCAAAGACTATTCATGTTGTGGAGACACGCTGCCCACCTTGCACGACTTGCTGAGACATTACGAGGAACAGCACATATCACCGTCACCTCCCGATGAAGCACCTGTTATGAGACGTGTGCAAAATATAGAAACTGTCAGCACCAATGACGTTTTTATGCCATTCGAGAGATCTGGACAGAACCAGGATCCATTGGGACTAGGCACCGCTGGCATGGACTTGGATGACCTTGATCTGGGACTGGGTACAAACACGTCACATCCATTTGCACCTCCAAGTTTTCAACCGCTCACCCAGAATATATTAGCGCAAGGTGTAGGCGGAAAACAGATGAATGCCCGGTTCAATCAATCAGGAAACAGCAATGGCAACAGCAATATGAGTGGCCACCGAGGCCACAGTAACATCCAAGAAAGCGGTAATGGGTTGGGCCTTTCACGAAATGGATTCGGCTCCAATAACTCATACGGGAATGTATCTGACGCTGGCCTGAATAATGGGATCAACGCTAACATGCACACCGGTGTAGGAATGGGCGTTCTTGGGCAGAATGGAATTCAAGGCATGCAAGCTGCTAACAACCCGGGACACAATGTTAACACTGGCATGGGAGGTAGCAACCAATTCCGTTCCGGGATTGGGCCTAACAACGTGTTGGGTGATTTGAGCAATGCAGGTCTCCTGGGAGCCTCGGCTATGAACGTTGCACGTGGTGGACCCGTGCTAAATCTAGGTGACGACGATGAACCCACCATTGACGATCCCGCTAGACAGCTGTATATGCTGGAGCGCACTGAAAACAAGCCATTTAAATGTCCTGTTATCGGTTGTGAAAAGACTTACAAAAATCAGAATGGTTTGAAATACCATCGTCAACACGGTCATCAAAATCAAACTCTCCATCTGAATGATGATGGCACATATTCAATTATCGACCCTCTCTCTAATACACCATATCCTGATGGAATGGGCATGGAGAAGGACAAGCCTTATCGATGCGAAATTTGCGGAAAACGATACAAGAACCTCAATGGTCTTAAGTACCACAGGGCACATTCGACTCACTAAGACCCGACTTCGTTGCATCCTGCGGTGGAATCATTGCCACTCCGAATAGCCGCCTCCAGCAAGTCCTTCTGTGGAGTTTGTAATATCGAAAAACTGCATTTCTTAATATCGAAGGACGTTTTGCAGTAAAAATTACATTGCCATGGAGGTAGGCCAAGCAGATCACGGAGTACACATTTTTGGCGAGGCTGAGACATTTAACTAACATTTCTGATTATTTATTTTCTTTATTCACACATATATACCCAGCACCCACACTTCTCAATACACATTATTCTGCATCTTCTTAGATAGTTATTATGTACCACGGCAATAAATGGCTACTGGAGTTAAAGGGGTTTGTGTAAAGCGCGTAAAGGAACTTATACACGTCTAATATGTTGGGCCGACACGATCTATCTCAGGAATATTAAGAGTATATATATATATATACGTACATACAGGTAGTGGTACTCGTTACACGCGAATCCGTTCAGAGTTGCAGTAGTATCATAGAGTCTGAGTACATGTGCATGTATAGATGCCGTGAAACATATAGTTTCCTACTGGATAGTCAAACAGATCTTGACACCTGCACGTGTATAGAAGGCTGATTGCGCTACATGCATTAGAAGTGAAAATTAACATTAAGACAGCTAAGAGATAAACATGTGGAGTAAATAATTTAGAGAAGAAGCAGATATCCTTCGAAGGGTATCAACTATGTGGGTAGCGGCATGCCTGATCGGGTAGGTAAGTGCGGACAATGCCAGTGAAGAACTATCTAAATCGACTATAGCAAAGATAGCTCTGCATCTATCTGCGTGTGCACGAATTTACGCGTCGTGTTTTTCAAATTACGCTTGCGGCCAGTGTGACCTAACCCCAATAAAGGCCCGAGCCCCAGCCGATTATGAACAACGCGCGTCCAGCTGCGCGTCCCACACAAACGCACAAAGTCACGGCAGCACCCTCCTCTCCCACCGCAACTTCTTCACGGACGCTAAAAAGCGAACTCACAAGGAAAAGCCTACTTTCTTCTGTGTTGTTCTTTGATTTAATATCCTGAGACTCACGGTATTGCTCCCTTTTATTGGTAATTTTACGAGCAGAAATTAGCCAACAAGTAGCATCGAAGTCATACAGTACACATCATCCAGTTGCTTCTGCACTAGTGCGATCAGAATTTGCTCGCAAGAAGGTGACTCATGCCGACGCTGTTTAAAAACCGCAAGAAGAGAGAGAGCCACCATAAATCCGACGAAGGTTCCAGTTTAGGCGCCCACAGTATGAACCAGCGCTCCCCGAGCACTGCGTCTACCAAATCCTCCGACTCTCCGGTGAGAGCTGGCGCCCAAGGCAGTATGCCGCGTAGTACGAAGGGTGCTGTACTGGGAAGTAACGGACCAGCAAGCTCTGGACCCGTCGGGCCGCATCACCTAGCTGACCAAGGTGGAAAGCACAACACGCTAAACAGCCCGTTTTTGGGTCGACCCGAGGACGTGGCACACCACGGCGGTCCCGAAATGGGCAACTCTGGCGGTAACCAAACACCTGGCGGCGTCAATAGCGGCACCTCAACTGGCGTTGCCGGTTCACCAAGCACCGGTGGCCCAGGCGCACCTGCTGGGTCGCCGTATGGCCCGCAGGCACACGCTTCAGACACACCCTGGGCGGAATATGCTGTCCAGCGTGCCGTGCCTTCACCCCGATTCGGCCATTCCGCGAACTATATTTCGGCTCGCGATGGAGAATTGTTTATCATGGGCGGTATCCGTGATATGGATATATTGAACGATCTGTGGGTGATTGACACCAAGACTCTTACTGGCTATCAGCTGATCCCGGAAGGCGCTAAGGTCGGCCCCCGTGTTGGCCATGCTTCGCTCGTCCTTGGAAATGCCCATGTGGTGTTTGGTGGTGACACCAAGATCGAAGAGTCTGATCCCCTTGATGACAACTTGTACCTTCTAAACACCTCAAGTTTGAAATGGACTGTGGCTCAGCCACAAGGACCACGCCCTTCTGGCCGCTATGGTCATTCTCTGTCGAACGTCGGCGCGCGCGT
Source organism: Starmerella ratchasimensis (assembly GCA_030562965.1). Classification (NCBI taxonomy): domain Eukaryota; kingdom Fungi; phylum Ascomycota; class Dipodascomycetes; order Dipodascales; family Trichomonascaceae; genus Starmerella; species Starmerella ratchasimensis. The sequence goes on from JAKUAQ010000011.1 coordinate 61,669, forward strand.
CTACGTGTTTGGCGGCCAGGTTGACGAAGAGTTCTACGATGATATGTGGTCATTTGATCTCACGACGTGGCGTTCGCCGACCGCAAAGTGGGACCGCATCGAACCGGCAACGCCCCCTCCCCCGCCGCGTACGAATCATACAGTAGTCACGTATGAGGACAAGCTGTATTTGTTCGGTGGAGCAAATGGAGACCTGTGGTACTCGGATACGTGGCGCTTTGACCCGACCACGCGTGTGTGGGAGCAGCTCGAATGCACGGGCTATGTTCCGGCGCCTTGCCAGGGCCATGCATCGACCATCATTGGTGATGTTATGTACGTGTTCGGCGGCATGAGCAGCCAAGGCCAGCTTATCGACCAGCTCTTTGCTCTCAAGCTTACAACGCTGAAATGGTATACCTTCCAAAACCTTGGCCCGGGACCTTCGCCTCGTTCTGGTCACTCGCTTACTGCGTTTGGTTTGGATAAAATCCTCGTGTGGGGTGGCACGGATCAAGGTAACTCTGCCTACGTTCTCGATGTTAGTCGCATCAATTACCCGGACGAGTCTGCGCAGGGACAAACACCGGTGCTGGGAAGCAATGCCAAGGATTCTTTGAGCGCGACGTCGCCGAGCCGCGGCCAACCTGGTGGCATTTCCCCCGGGCGCCAGAACGACGAACCGCACGGCCATGGCCACCCTTCCTCTGATGAGGCTGTCGCTGCAGCCGCGGCCGCGGCCGCTGGCGCAGACGGTGCCGCAGCATTCGGAACGGCCGCGGGTGTTGGCACTCCCGGCCGCGACGCTCCGCTGCCACCAACACCAGAGGCGCGCCCGCCGGTAACCACGACGAAGGAGGTTCGTGAATTGCAACCGCACGTCTACGCACCGCACAGCAGTGAGGTGCCGGGACCCACGCAAGCTAAATCGAACTCGGCCGCGCGAAACTCGATGCTCTTTTCTAAACGCCGTTCAGTGTTGCTACCTAGCAGCCCGACGAAAACCGATTTCGGCAATGCCTTCGGCAGCGATTCCAACGGCGTCCAAAATTACGATGGTGGAGCTAGGAAGCACGGCTCGGAAGGACCCACCACAATCCCTGGTATTGGCGGTCCAGCACCTCTTGGAAGCTTCAATGAAGAGGCTACCCGGTCGCCGAATCGTGCGAACGCGCAGGTGAAGAGCTATGTTACAGAGCCCGATGGAGACTCTCCTGATGAGCGCTTTGTGTCTGCAGTTGACCTTAACGAACAGGATAATAACGGCGAGGCTCCTAAAATCACGACTAGGGCGCGTGGCCACTCGCGGGGCCTCAGCTTTGGCGTGAACCCGTCGGTCACAGAGGAGCGCAAAGGGGACCACAGCGAGCACAACCTCAAGAAGCTTGAGGGTGAGCTGAACGGTATGCCTGGGAGCCTGCCAATGTCGGATAACACGGCCGACTTTGCGAACGGTGTATCGTCGAATGGACCGTCGTTGCCTAATGTGAACGGAGTCAGCACAAACGGGACGGGTGGACTCAGCGATCCTACCGGTGCGAATGAAAAGATCACGACAAGCAATGGCAGCAGCTACATTCCCAGTGATGTTTCGATCAGCGACCCGAATTCGCCTCCGACCAAGCTCGCTGGTCTGCGCCGTTCGCAGCCCCAAGCAAATCTCTCGCTTAACCAGGGTGATAAGACTGAGCCGGATTTGAGCCGAGATATTAGCCATGGCAGCATCTCGGGAAGCCCTTCGTCGCACAGCGGAATGGGAATCATAGGGTTGAGCGATGAGATGTCGGTTCCCTCGAGCTCGGTTCATGCTCAGCTTTACGATAAAAGTTCGAGTACGCAGGAGCCGTTGCCTAAGCAGTCTTCGCCAAAGCAGGGGTCAATGGACGAACGTCTGGGGCCTCTTGGAAGTAGCCCGGCAAAGATGGTATCCAAGAAGAGTCCAGTTATTCCCCAGGATATCTTTGTGCCACCCTCGAACCTCGCTAGCCGGGATACTCTCGGAGAGAAGGAGCAGACAGCCAGCCACATGTCCGAAGCTATATCAGGCCCAGGCTCGTCTGACTCGAGGTCAGCCACCAGTGAAGGCGGGTCGGTTGGTTCCTCGATGCAGAAATCCGTATCGGGTGCTGACAAGTTAACCACCATGAACAGCTCTACAAAGCCTGGTGACAACTACCTTAACGGGACGCCTAATGGACCGCACACTACTACTGGCCACAGTGACGTGTCATTCTCTGGATCTTCTGGATCTGCTGGATTCTCTGGCTCGGAAGATAAAGCTATCCCTAGTGCCAACGGGTCGAACCTGCCCAGCACTGGAAGTCAGGCATCCTATGATATGGCTACATTTGGTGCTGCTGGTGCTGTCGGTGCTGCCGCCGAAATCGCAGCCTTGCGCAAGCAGCTCGACGCATATCGTCAGCGTGACTTCAACGACGAGCATCACCAGCTAAAGCAGGCACATGCGCAGCAGCAACGTGATCTTACGAACCTGCGTGATGCCAATGCGCAACTCACACGGAAGCATGCCGCCACTTCGAGTCAAAATTCAGACTTGAAGCAGCGATATGACCATATGGAGGGCATTCTTGACGGACACGTCGCAACACTGAAGTCGCAACAGGCTGCACTAGACGAAGCTAATTTCAAGCTTGCAGAACAGCAGCAGCAGCTGACGCAGTTCTCAGTGATGCAGTCTGAGAATGCAGACCTGAAGCTGCGCCTGAAGACGGCTGAGGCCAATGAGCGCCATGCTAAGGAGCAGCTGGATGCACTGAACAACTCATACAGTGCACTGAAGTCAGCCCATAGTGACTTGAGCGCGCGGCACTTGGCCACAGGCGGTTCCCAGCAGTCCAAGGACGTACAAGACTCAGGCGACATGCAGCAGCAAGTCCACAATAACGTGAACCATCTCGTGACAGTGTGGGGTAACTTCAAGCAACGAGGCAACTCTGACGCGACTGCCCGGGATCTCACCGGTTCGGGCCAGGACTACCGCCAGCTATACGAGACTCAAAAAGAAGCCACTGAAACGGCCCAGCGTGAGTTACAATCTGCATACGCGTCGCAGACTGACCTCAAGTCTCAGCTGCGCGAGCTAAGCTCGCTTTATGCTTCATCTCACTCTGAGGCTGACATGGCTGCTATGAAGGAGAAGCACTCCTCGGAGCTAGGGTCACTTGACAAGCAGCACAAGTCTACAGTGCGCGAGCTCAACACTCATGCGAGCGAACTGGCAGATTTGCGTGCCCGCCTGAGGCGCCTGGAGTCATCTTACAGTGAGTTACAGGGTGAGTATACCAAGGCCGTTGACCTCTCGCGCAACCAGCAGGCAGCACTAACGCGTACGCGTGAGGAGCTCAATATGAGTCGTGCACATGTGCAACGTCTCGAAGAACAGCTCGAGGATGCTAACCTGCAGAATTCGACACATACAGATCACGTCGGCGGCAACGAAGATCTCAGTCATGCGTCTGTGGGTAGCAACCGCAACGACCAAGCAGGCTTGGTCATCCGCGATCTCCGTGCTCAGATTGTCATCCTCGAGGAGGAGGTTGAGCAACGCCGCCAACAGAATATGTCGCTCAAGAAGCAGCTGCTCACGAAGTCGTGAAACGTGTCGACCTGTCTTCTTAGCCAATTATCCTGGAGTGGTGCCCTTGATCATATATATAGTATTCCTATTTTCATTACATCGCAGCTCAGTCAGTTTTTGACGCTCATTTTCCAATCGTATCAAACTCGTCCCATTCATCCGCAGTGTCACTGGCCTTATCAGATATGACTGATTCAACCGGTGTCTGGTGTTTATCCACGAATGCCAACACCGCCTCTAGCATGGGACGTTGAGAGGGTATGTAATGACCACCCGGGTGCTTGAGAACTTGCACTATGCTGGGGCTCCACAGATCAAGAAGCGCCTGAGACCGCTCTTCACTAACCACTGTATCCAATGTGCCCATCACATGCAGAGCGGGAGTAGTGAAGTTTGATTCGTACCAATGCTGGTTTTTTGCTCCTTTCAGCCTAAAACCTGAATATATAATTGCGAATTTTAGAGGTGGGTGGTTTGAATCAATGTGTGTGTGCAGCGCCTTTGTGACAATGGCAGTTAATCCTGCTCCTTGGCTGAAACCGAGCACACCATCAAAGGGCCCACTCTCCTTAATTGCAGTCCGAACTGTTTCAAGCGCAACTTCTGTATCTGCATAATTAGCATTGCTTTCATTGATAGACCACCATGAACGCATGTCCGAGGCTATCATTTCGGGCGATGCCTCGAAGGGCAGATCACCTACCTCGACCTTGAAAGGACCGTCCACGTAAACTAGTTCATGGCCAGCTTTTGACAGAAGTTTTCGTAAACCGCTACTTTTCTTGGCAAAAAGACTTGCGTTCTGTGTATACCCGTGCAAACATAGGATTCTCATGAGGATCTATTTGTATCAGAGAAATAGCCCACTACTAGTCTTAATCAATAGTGGTGTTCGCGATTAGGGTGTGTGTAGGGCGGGGTCGAAAAGTGGGTCAATCCACAGATATTGAAACGCTTGGGGCTCGCCAGGCAGAGCCGTGGCGCCCCGACCAACGGAAGATCTCATCTAGAACCGCCGTTATGGACAGAGATATACTCTGCGGTGATAACCAAGCACAATGTCGATCCAAAGTATCCCATAATATCAAAAGGTATCCATTATGTACCTAGCCGTAATAATCTTTTCACGATGACCGTATCGTGGAGCTGAGGAAGAGCAGAGTACCTAAATTTTCCGCGATCATTGACCGGTCGACGGAGTGCACAAACTTACAATGCGCTTGTCTCTGATCAGCCGACAGATGAAACGACCCGAAATGATGGGATTCTTGGCGGATTCCAGCATTTCTTCAGCGCAGATCATAGAACGCATACCATTAGGCGAAACCGCCAATGAAAACATCCCCAGTGACGAGTCACGAGAACGTCTTGATATCAAAACATTACAGGGACGATCACCGAATGAAAATATGGCCAGAATTCCTTCAATTCTCGCGGACAGAATTAGCCAAGTCACAAAAGATAGCAGCCCACAGGAATTGCGACAAAAAGTCGCTAAATTATACCAGAACTTGCAGCAGGGCCAAGCCCATCAACCAGCTATGGCATCTGACCGAGTGGACGTTCACATAATGGGGCTGGTTTTGCAAAACTACACCTCTATTGTACACACGTTACGAGAAGTCAAAGCCCGTCAACCTGATTTCATGCCCAAAAGCATACTAGACGTCGGATTCGGACCTGCCACAGGATTGCTTGCGGCGCGAGAGGTTTTCGGTGATCAGATGCAGGAAACTGCAGTCATTCACGGACACCCTCGATTACGCTCCTGGGCTCGAGAATTTCTGCGAAAGGAGGAACTTGTTGTCTCTTCAGATGCCTCTGCCACACCCGACAAGGAGGTTGTGACAGACCAAAATAACTTGCAAACAAAGTTCAAATACGAACTACCGAGTGCTGCTTCGATGAAGCGTTTTGACCTCATAATCGCCACTCATCAGCTGTACCAGAACGGTGGACATAATGAAGAGTTGGTGGATAGTCATGCTGCACAATTGGCACAATTGGCGGATAAAAATGGGGGTGTTGTAGTATTTATAGAACGGGGTGATCCCATGGGATTTGAAAGTGTCGCATTGGCTCGGGGACATTTGTTGAGGCCTAAATACAAGTTCTCAGTCGTCGGCCCGTGTACTCACGACAAAGCATGCCCTCTTCAAGTTGGAATCAACGTAAGAGAGGCGAATCCGAAACCTTCTAGTCAGAACTGGTGTCGCTTCAACCAAAAAGTCGAACGCCCGAGGTTTTCCAAAGAATTGAAGAAGGGACAATACTTGGCACAGAAATGGTCCGGAGAGCGAGCATGTGGTACTGGAGGCGCTTCTTTAAAGGGAAGTGGTCGTCCAGGAGGTAACAACCACGAAGTAGCAACGTTTAGCTGGGTCGCTCTGCGAAACAAGACCAAAGATAATATTGAAAAAGGAGACGTCTACAGTTGGCCCCGTATCATGAAGCAGCCATTAAAACGCACTGGACATGTTTTAATGGAAGTGTGTACCCCTGAGGGATCGATAGAGCATTGGACAGTTCCACGAAGTCAAGGTAAACAAGCGTACCACGATGCACGAAAGGCCAGAGCAGCAGACATTTGGGCTCTTGACGCTAAATCTAAACAAGTCAGAGGCGGAATTCGCGAGAAAAAAACTGAGCAGAGCCGAAAAGCCAAGCAGACAGAGCCGAGCATAGATTGGTGGCTACCAAAATCGAACCCATGTTATAAACACGCAACACACCAGGCCCGTATTCAGGCTGAAACTTTCGCGTCATACTCTGGAGATAGTTCAGCGGACTCCATAGAAGCGTTGCTACTTGATACCGATAGCCGTGCGAGTAAGCTTCATAACAGGGAGAGTCAACGTCGCTACAAGTAGAACCGCCGATTAATAAAATGTACATAATAATTTGCAATTCTTCTATATGTATATATACATGTATACATATTTCGCTAACTAATAATATAGTATAATACCTATATATTAATGAATACCGTAATGAGTGCTACTAGCACTATTTTAATGGACTGTATTTGAGCGGAAGAAGAATGATAGACTCCATATGATTCAACAATTTGACTGTTTCACGCGTTGTCTCTGCCCAACCAGGTTTCTCCCAGCTACGACTACGAGAAACCTTTCTGTGGTGTAGATCAGCAAACTGCCACAGGTGGTACACCTGATTCAAAGACCCGATATTTGTGAACCATGCCCCGACAGGCTCCATCACTTCACGACGATGCTCGATTCCTTTACGCCAGTAGTATTCCCACTCCAACATTTTACCGGGTTGAAGTTCATACTTCCGAAGCTCAAAGATCCCACCTAGAGATCGAGGCTTTGCGATCCCACCCCAAAAGGCAAATTCCTGTAAGATTTCACTAGATCGCTTTCTGAGGGTGCCAGAAAGTTTTGCTTCAAATTCATTTCGACGAGGCGTTTGCTCATGGGACGTATGCAAACTGGTAATATCCGTATGCTCCCAAATATGAACATAAGTGTCCAGATCACCTCCAATTACCGCCTTCCAAGCGCCTACCAATCGACTTGATTCGAGCTGTTCAGAGAAACTATTGGGAGGTCTGCCTTGATCAGAATTCATATATTGACTTTCCATCAAATTGACGTAATCATTTCCTCTCGATGGCTTCACCCAATGATATGTAATCTCATGAGTGACACCACTTTTGTTCCCCAACAACTGACTAAAATTTCTATCATGGGAAGAATCACATTGAGGAGTAGCACCATACAAGAATGCCTTGATGAGTGCATTCGTCGGAGTAACACTCGCATCACCCACGTCACGAAGTTCCTTAATCTTGATATCGTCGAATGATTTAGAGTCACGATCTTCTGCCTTCGTGAGTTCTGAAGCAATTGACTCAGCACTTTGAAAGTCCACCACAGTAACGTCTGCCAACCGAGGTTGCCAGTGTGGTTTCTTAGATTGCAGTATTGATCTGGTTGAAAAGTGCTTGGCTTGAGGGCCAAAAAATCGTCTCATATTTCTAAAAATTGATGAACTCAGTGGATGAGGTGTATTTAATAGCTACGGGGGCGGAATGTGGGGTTATTGGGCAATATAGGGGCTGTTTTTCCGTGATATTTCTCTGTCATGACTGTTCTGCAGCCATTTGTGGGGTACCCCACAAAGTATGTAAGGGGAAGCGTGGGGTTTGGGGAACGGTAACCCGAATAGACACGGCGAACCGTGTCCGTTTAATCATAGCACGTACCTATTGGGAAAACTTCTCGAGGATTGATTTGAAGATTTAATTGTCGTAACGGTAACTAATATAGGTCAGCGATGTATAATTTCCGAGTTATACCATAATTGTCAATCGGCCCGATGGCAGTTTCGGTTAAGGGAAGTGAATTATGGCAAACAGCGAGAAGGCAATCAGCGATGCACACCAGCTGACGGTACAGATGAAGCAATACGCGACATGCTGTAGATTATAACTACTTTTGAGGCTTCTTGCTAGCCTCCTTTTCAGCAGCCGCAAAAGCGGAGCTGATATTGCGAGCTGAACCCGCAAGAGCAGAGCTCATGCAGATCCACCCAGAACTAGTAAGGGGCTTACCAAACTGCTTCAAGCCACTGTACTGAACTACAAGGTAACCAGTGAGAAGAGCAGTGAGAAAGTAGTAAATCTCAATAGGACGACTAGGAACATTAACACCCTTCAAGTCAAGGAAGGACAAAATGAACACGGGCAAGACAGTAGCCAAGGAAACGGTCTGCGAGATCACGTTGAAAACATCAGGGCCAAACTTGTACACGGTAACAACATACAGGCAAGCAAGCAGGAAATTCACACGTCCGCCAGTGGAGTTGCTCTTGTGGCCGTTGGTGTTCAACGATCTAGTCTGCGAAATGGCCCACAGCGTCATAATCACAGCGACAGGTGAAAACACGTAAGTGTTACTGAAGCAGGGACTAAGGTAGCCATCAGCAGAGAATCCGATCTCGCCACGGCATAGTGCGGCCTCAAACGCCGGCTTAAGTTCGATGATTTTATCAGAAATGCTGGTCATTGTCGTGTAACTGGATGAGGTCGTCGGGAGTACCTTACCGTTATTAGGGTTCATCGCTGCGCCAGCCTCAGCAATGTTGTTGTGGTTTCTCTCCGCGACTCTAGCCGCACACACACATCAGGATAAGGTTATCTAATACTATTATCGAAGCAAATAGATACACAGACTACTTAACGTAGAGATCAGGAGTGTTGCGCGGAGCGATCCGAGGTTTGATTGCGTTGGATCGATGTAATCTTCTCTGGCACGGGTTCTTAGCCGTACAGAGATATGGGCACGGGGCCGGTTTCGCACTAACACCTGAACTATGGGGCATCCGCATGATGTCCGCACAAGATCCAGGATACTGATATTGATATCACATGCTGGTCACGAGGCCCCTCGGAGTGAAACAATTTGCGCTGATGTAAATCCTTAGGGTACCGAGGCTGCTCATCGGCAATGTAACAGTGCGCTACTTTTTTTTACGGGATAGCAAAATTAATGTGAAAACATATCTTTTATAATAAGAGTAATAGATTATTCACCGAGGATAAGTTATTAGGAGAAGATAGAAATTATTTGCAGTCATGCGATGACCAGCGATGAATCAGATTAACTATGCTTTTCCAGCCGAACGGGCCGTTCAAATTCCGCGCTTCATCCCGTGCCCTTATCAAGATCTCGATTTCTTTCAGACCGCTGCGATGGTAATCTGCAGCCACTGAGCATGACTCCAAAGCCCGACAGCTTGCATATCCATCTACAGGACCGAGTCGAACCCTTTGATATCCTTATGCAGAATGACGCCTCAGATGCGTCTGCAATACTTTGTAAATTCCATCAACAGCTAGATTTACCTATAAAAAAGGTAGATAAATACCTTTTCATCGTGGATTATTTAAAGCACGGATCATAATGTATGCTTCTCTGGTCCTTCTTGCCGCTACCGCTAGTGCTGGCAGCGTAAGCTTGAATATCAAAAAGTCGCTTTCCAAAACTGCGTACAGTGATTCAGATAAGAATCTTACTGCCGAGTTCGAAACATCGAACCTCCACAAACGAGATAACGGTGTCATTCCTGAAGTACTCATCAATGGTTTCTACAGCTATGGAGCTGAGCTCAACGTTGGAAGTGATGAGCAGTATGTCCATCCCAGCATCGATACTGGTTCGTCCGACCTATGGCTTGTAGGTAGCTCTAACCCCTACTGCGCAACCTCCAAGCATGGATGCGATGATTCCTATGATCCTAGTACGTCGACTTCGTATCACAATCTATCTAAACCGTGGCACATCGAGTATATTGACACTACTGGCGCGTTCGGTTGGCTAAGCGAAGAAAATTTCTACTTCGGCTCAGATGCTGTCGTGGAAAATGCCACTTTCGCCTATGCTGACGTTGCCAATTCATCTCATCCCATTTTCGGAATTGGCTTTGATGCGAGGGAAGCTGGCACTCATTTCAGAGATGGCGAGGCTTATAATGACTATCCTAATCTCCCTGTCCAGATGAAGACCCAAGGCTTGATCGATCGAGTAGCTTACTCGCTATTCCTCAACGACCCTGACGCGACTGATGGTCAAATAATTTTTGGCGGCGTTGACCACAACCAATATGAAGGAAGTCTTAGCACAGTGCCTTTGGTTAATATTCACCATGAATCTGACAAACCAATCGATATGCGAATTTTGTTGAATGGTGTGAATATTCGCTCGAATGGCACGAGTTGTCCGTACGCAAACTTTGCTGTACCGGTGCTGTTGGATTCTGGAACTAGTTACGGTCATCTTCCGCAGGCCGTCGTCGATTCGCTGGCATCTGCAATGAACTATAACTACAGAAGCGAGACCCACCACTGGTACGAAGGAGCTTGCGATGAGCAGTTCTCGTTTGACACTTTTGAGCTGGATTTCAGTGGTGCGAAGCTCCAAGTACCCCCCAACGCTTTGACCAACAATCTGTACGATTCTTCGGGAGACTATTTCTATCGTGATGGAGTGCGTCAGTGCTTTTTGGTTATTACAGACCGTCACAATGACTACATTCTTGGTGACGTTTTCCTGCGTAATTTTTATATCGTTTACGATCTGGAATCGGCAGAAGTTAGTCTTGCGCAGTCCCATCCTAATGCTACCACACCTGACATCGAAGAAATCACGACTGCAGTTCCCTCGGCTACGCAGGCACCTTATTACTCTTCGACAAGCATCAACTACGATGTGTCGACGGTAGACTACACTTCGTGCCTGTCCAGTGCGTAATCACGGAAAGAAAAAAAAGTACACATCATCGGGTTACTCATAGATAAAAAAAAAACAATTGTATAGATGTAAAAAAAGCTTATCCTCTTGCACGCATAAGAAATTACACTAAAAAGCCTGGCAGAAGACTGTCAACATATTCAACCATGATGCGGAAATCGTTTCATGCGATGAGAGGGAACATGGCCTTGCGATCCTTGGGGTAATTAGGAAACTCCTTGAGATACCGACGGTGCTTCTTGATAGCCCAAAAGTACATCTGGGTGGTACCTACGAGGGTGAACAAGGCCATGGCCCAATTGCCGCTAAGAACAGTGAGAGCAGCCCAACCGCAGAATTCGAAATAATAGTTGGGGCACGACAACCTTTTGAATCCAAAGCCGTATGGGATACGGCGCTCAGTAGATCCATCAGAACGCAAAGAAGCCAGGTTGCGATGGACGATAAAATTTGAAATTTCAGCGAACAGCCAAACAACGGGCATGGCGAGAATAATTTCGGGCTTTTGAACCAATCCTCCAGAGTAGAAGAGGAACTTGCTCCAACCAGGCGCATTTCCCGTCCACCACGACTCAGGAGCATAACCAAAATATGCTACCAGCACTCCGCTAAGGATCCAGTAGTGAGTTGAGTTCTTGAAAAGGTTGAACAAAGGCATAGTGGACAATGAGAATTTGTGAACATGCACGGTTTCGTATTCACGCTTAAAGAAGTGCGACATTACACAGGTATAGACGAGAGACTGACCCATATTAGGCGTGTAGTCAACACCGTAAATGTATTTGCGCAAGTTGAAAAAGGCAAGGTGAATCAGGAGCGGACCAAGGTACTCGATAACGAAAACAGTTCGCCAAGCAATCTGAGGACCGAGATCACGGTAGTAAACAGTCAGAACATCACTGCTAGTGAATAATTTGAGCAAATCTGTTTGCTGCAGTACTCGATCCTTCACTTTACGAGTGGGGTCGGCACTTGGAGCGTCGGATTTGACGGAAAGCCGGATACGATCAAGAGAGAGGCCAGTACTACGAGCAATCTCTTCGAACATTGTGAGAGCTACAGCATCGTTCTCCAAGTCAACTTCATCAGCAATTTTCTTGGCGAGTTTGCCACTGCCGACTTTCGGCTTGAGTGTAACTTTGAGAACCATTCTCTACGAGCGCGGTGATTGGATCAGGCGCAGGGAATCGGGTAAAGTCCCACGAGACGGGCCAAATTAGATGTCACGTATGAACCAGGTTAAGGGTGTGGAGGAAGCCAACAGCCATTGTACCTATATCGGTGGTGGAAGTTGAGGTTTCTTGTTTTGTAAGTCAAGTTCTTTACGTGGCCGTACCTACGGTATAATTTTAAAGCTATATACATCACTACAATGCCTCGACAACGTAGTATTCAGTCTTGCCTACACGGATCAGAAGGGCCATTTCTTCTGTAAGCTGAGACTCCTCCACCGTATGGCTTGTCACGGGATCTCGATCTAAGCCAACATAAATAGCACCATTTTTAAGCAGGCGTTGTGATTCAGACTTGGATCTGTTACTGATTTCGGCAATAAGATTTTTCCAGTTCATTGCCAGTAGACTTTTCTTTTCAATACCATATACTAGATCTTGAGAGCGGAATGCGTCCAAAAGCGTTTTAGCCGTGGGCTGCAAGTCACCGAAAAATACAGCGGTAACAACCTCTGCGGATTGCGCAAGGCTTGGACCATGGACTAGTTCCGTCACTTCACTCGCCAATCGCTTTTGAGCTAGGCGAGCTTCAGGCCTAGCCCAGTGGTCGCCCATCAAACTATCGATGTCTTTCAATGGTATGAACGTGAATACTTTGAGGTAATTTTCCACTTCATCATCTGCACATTTCACGAGGTACTGATATAAATGGTAGGGCCGGGTCCTCTCTGCACTTAGGAATACAGCATTCCCAGCGCTCTTACCGAACTTCTCACCACTAGACGTTGTAAGCAAAGGAACGGTGAGTCCAAACGGCTCAGGGTCATTCTTAGAGTCTCGCAAGCGATTAATCAGGTCAATACCTGCCGTGATATTGCCCCATTGATCCTGGCCACCAATTTGACAACGGCAGCTCATGTTCTTATACAAATGGTAGAAGTCATAGGCTTGCAAGATCTGATAGCTAAATTCATTATAGCCAATACCTGCTTCGCTTCCCAACCGCTGTTTCACGGATTCTCGTGCTAGCATCGAACTAACGCGGATATGACGACCGTACGTTCCGAGAAATTGAAGCATACCCATGCCATTCCACCAGTCGTGGTTATTGACTGGTACTACGTTGCCTTCTGGTGAAAGACTTGATATACTGTCAAGCTGTACATCATATTTGGCGGCCACTGTGCGACAGTTAGACAGAACCTGTACCATTTGGTTCTGGATCTGAGATATGTTACGGTTCATTTCTTTCTGCATCATAGCGCTTCTTTCAGTCTTGCGACCACTGGGATCCCCGACAAACCCAGTTGCTCCACCAATCAAGGGAAAAACCTTATGACCACGCAAGTAAAAATGCATCAAGACCATGAACGGCATCAGGTTACCCAAATGAAGGGAGTCTGCAGAAGGATCTGCCCCGAGATAGACCCCTAATTTTTCATTTTCAGCTACGGATCCAAAATATTCTGACGAGACTTGACTTATAAGGCCGCGAGACTTCAAGGTACCAAGAAGCGAGTCACCGTGTAGACCGCGTCTGAATATCTTGAGGGACATAAGGGTAGGTCTGAGAAACGAAGCTTCAATGTAGATGTACTCACAGACACATAGTTACGCTGAGAACAAGATATATGACGTGAACTTACTTATTCTATATAGATCTAATAAATATTCAATTCATCGCAGAATGTTTTGCCCAGAGACCATCGTACATTTTTTGAAGCTGAGCATGCCGAGCTTTGAGCTGCTCCAATTCAGCAGGGATCGAATCTCCCGCAACTGGGCCAGGACTGGATGACCTGTCTTCTGATTGAGTCGTCGAAGAACTGTGCGAGGACCATGTGTCGATATCATCCATCTCCTGTTCGGTTACAGATGTGTCATGAACATGTTTCTGGATCATATCACTTGTAGCCATTCTTGTGGGCATAAAATCTAGCAGTGCTGTATCCAGGCTCTTTTGCAAGATCGGGATCTCATCGATTATACCATCAGCGTTGAGTGACTTGGACGAATACAACATTTGCAAAACCTGTCCGCTAGCAGGTCGGAATTTCTTGACCAACTGGCCAGATCCAGTTTCCCAGATTGATATCGAGCCATCTTCACATCCTATAAAGAGATGAGCACCATCAACACTTAATGCCAAGGACGACGTTGCGGCACATTCCGGTTTGAGGATATGCTCTAAAGAACCTATCGAGATCACTCCTCCTATGCCTGAGCCCACTGCTGACAATTTCGACGAAGATAGCTCTTGGTAGAGAGGCACAACACGCACTCCATCCTCACTTCCAAGGTATACCACTCTCTCCGCTGGATCAACAACCATTGCATTCAACTTTACATCTGTTGCCAATGTGTAAAGTAAGCGCCCCGAGTACAGGTCGAAAACGCACACTGTAGCATCTTCACTAGCGCTGTAAAGTCGAGCTTCTCTAAACGAGCCTGCTCCAATGACACAAGACTTAATAGGAAGCGTATGAGAAGATAGCACATGCCTCGGCAATACTCCTGATCCCAAGTCTGCAGAAATTAGATCTATCAATCGCCAAACGAGAACTCGAGAGTCTCCGCCACCTGAAACTAAACATGAGCTATCTTTCGACCAGCTAATAGTCTGGATTTTTTGGAAATGAGCCTCTGTAGCGAGAGTTTTGAGCTCACCTGACAGCAAGCTCCAGATGTACAGCGACCCATTTTGGGAGCCTGCAGCGATCCAATTGCCATTTGGAGAGACAGATATAGCTGCCATTTTTGCAGGTAAAATGATCCTTTTTGATATAGCTTCTTTTTTCAGTTGATAATGGTTTATGACAGGCCTATCCGCTTGTAGCGCCAGTAAAGATAAGGGCGCGCATTCGGCATTATTCAGTAAAACTAGTCCGTGTTCAGCACTCTCATTTTGCTTAAACGACTTAACAAGGTTTCCTGTCTCCACTTCTAGACTCACTAGGCCACTTGTCGAGGCCACTATGAGTGCCATCTCCCTTTCGCTATGCCTTGGAAAATAATATTTGGCTTACCCCAATTTTTCATGAACCACCCACCCTATACCTTGATCCACACCGCGATACTTCTTGGCATCCAAGAGAGGTGGGGAATTGTGCCATAGGAATTCTAGCCATGAGGGGTGGCCCTTCAATTTATGTGAAATAGATGGCGAAAGGAAGAGGTATTGAAATGAATAAATATATATCGCGTTGTCGCAGCATGTTGGGTGTTTATAGCCCCTGTGAGCGATCAGCAATAAATGGCGGCGAAATGTAAGAATTATTTGTGATGTAATGCCGGTGAAATAAGCTACGAGAATAAATGAAAGGAGTGGGAAGCTGAAAACCAAGTCTGGGTGGCAGGTGAGTTGCCACCTAGCCATACATATCCGAGGGGAGCCCTAACGAACTATGTGATTAATAGACAGACAGACACTCACACACCCTAACAACAGCCGGTGTGTTTTCATCCGAAAAATACTTAGTCCAAGTGGCTGCTAGTGTAGACATGAATGCCATTGTCGACATCGACCTACTTCACAGCACATTCGCAAGCACTCTAGTACCTTTTGGAAACCAGTTCCGTGAAGCTGAGTCTAAACTGGCTCAGCTTGAGGATTGGCCTGAATTCGTCACAAAGCTCCTGACTTTAGTGAGGGAACCCAGTATAGATCTTGGTATTAGGCGGGCAGGAGCAGTCTATCTAAAAAATAAAATCATTCGCTCATGGTCGCCAAGAGCAGCAAATCCAATCTCTGATGCAGATAAAAGTGTTTTTCGAAGAGAAGTGGTTAGCGCTTTAATTGGATTGCAACCTGCGTTGGCTGAGTTTCTTCTTGTATGCGTATCGACAATTCTATCATATGACTATCAGATTGGTCAGTGGCCAGAGCTAGTCCCGCAAATCAAATTGCAACTCCAGTCTCCGGAAAATCTGGATGGCATTTCAGCCGGACTCGGACTGCTCAAACAGGTATGCCGTTTTCACCGGTGGAACCCTTCTGAAGTCAACAAGAAGTTAGCTCCCATCTTGGCGGAGTTATTCCCTGCAGTGTTGGATATTGCGGAAGCCGCAGTGACCCAGATTCAAATGTCATTAGCACTCGGTCGCGAAGAGCAGCTTCAGATCCAGTCGCAGCAGAGCATATACTACGGGTTCGTGTATGATTCCCTCAAGGTCTATAAGCTGAGCACCTCGCGTTTCATGCCACCGATTTTGCGGGAGCCGTCTATCACCGAGCGTACGTCCATGCTCTTCGCCAACGTGATCATGATGCGCTGGCCTGAGTATGTGATCAACATCGATGATGAAATCGACCGTGTGGGATCTATTCCAGCCAAATGTCTGAAGTGGGCAACGGCTAACATTGCACGCATTCATAATACGTATCTCACAGCGTCTTATTCTCACATGAGTGAGAATGCCGCACAATATGCTCCGTGGCGTGAAATGATCCTAAATACTGTCGCCCCGGAGATCACCCGCCTACTCGTTCAAAGATTAAAGCAGTGGAGCCTTACTAAGAGCACCAGTCTGGATCCAAGTAATGAGGAGATTGCTCGAACCGCTAGTTGGCTTAGTGATCGTGTCCTGTATTATATCGTGACATATCTGGAGGCGATGATCGATGTGAAGGCTATTTTCACTTCCCAGATTGAACCAGAGCTTACTGGTCTGTTCGATCACGTATTGTTTCCTTTGCTTGGTCCCAATGAAGGTGAGTTTGAGAGTTTCGAGGACGACCCAATTGAGTTCATTCAGAGACGTGCTGACTACCACGACTCATTATTCACACCGAAATACGCATCCAGTGGATTTATTCGTAAAGTCGCGCGGAAGCGTAAGGACCAGCTTCCGAATGTGGTGCAATTCCTCGAACGAAAAGCGTCGTCTTTGGGTTCGTTGACTGCCGAGGCTAGTCTCAGCGCTCAGCAAGTCCATGATCGTGTGTGCCTTTTCAACCTTGTCCAGGCACTCGCTCCTACATTTTTGGCGAAGAGCAGTCCTCTCAATAACCAACTGGAGCCCTTCATCTCATTGTACGCGACTCCGGCTCTCTCGAACTCCAATGCATATCTGCGGGCAGAAGCATGCGATATGATCAACGTGTTTAGTTCCGTGAAGTATAACTCTCGCGAGTTGGTCCAACAACTGTTCCAAGGTATTATGCAATGCTTTTTTGATCAAGACCATCTCGCTGTTCAGGTGGCTGCTGCAAAAGCGCTGAAATCCTTGTCAATGGAAAGGCATAATGTAGATGTGTCCAGTGCTCTGAGTGAGCATATAACGGAGGTGATTCGCAATCTGCTTTTGATGACGGAAAGAATTGACTTAGATTCCTTACTCAGCGTGTTGGATCATTTTGTTGAGCAATTCCCTGAACAAATCACGCCATTCGCGGTCGAGCTGGCTGCTCAGCTGACGCGACAGTTCATCGCGTTGGCCTCTGAGTTAGCTGAAGCGCAACGTCAATTGGAAGAGGCTGGAAATGAAACCATTGGAGCGGCGACAGAGCTTATGATCGCAAATGACGAGAAGACTAGCGCTGGATTGAGTATAATCTCATCTCTCACCAACCTTCAGAACAGCCTGGATAGTCAGCGTGAGCTGGTAGCCAAGCTTGATGAGGCAATCGCACCTGTGGTGGATTCTGTGTATCGGAACGAGCTCACTGAGTTCTATCCCGATGTTTTGAGTCTCCACGAAAACAGTTTGTTTGTTTTGAAGTTTGTTCCCGCTTTCCACTGGCAGTTTTTTGACATGCTCATTGATCTTTTGGGTAAGACTGCATTGGACTACTTTGAAGAAGCTATCCCGGTATTGGAGAACTTCATCATGTACGGTGCCACTGAGCTCGCAGAAATGCCAGAGCGCTTGCAGTCCCTGAAAAAACTGTTGGTCAGCTTATATGCAGTAGAGCCCACAAATGCAGCAGTTTTCGATTTCGGTGACTCTACTGCTTTCGCAGAGGCCCTCAAAAGATTATATGTCATGGGCTTTTTGACAAAGCTATTGACCTGCCAGGAATTATTTCAGAGCCCATTCACTACTTTTGTTCCCCAAATTGTGGAAACAATCCTCGCTCGCGTGAAACACGATAGCGAGCAAAAGCACTCTTTCCCGGCTCGCTACAATGTGACCACAACTTCGGTTCTCCTTGGGGCATTGTTCCATGACACTGGGAACACACTGACCTTGCTTTCCCAGGCACAAGCGCTGGGCAGTTTCATGCAGACTTGGCTTCAGTCTCTCCCAAACTTCAATCGCGTCAACGATTTGAAGCTCAGTCTTGTGGCCATTTTGGCATTGCTGGATTATCAAGCCACAAACCCTTCGTCCGAAATCCCACAATCTGCGGATTTGGTGGAAGCATTGTCTTACACATTGGAAGCTCTCCCCGGTGCCGCCGCCAAAGCAGCCGAGATTATCAAGCAAGAGCAAGAAGATACCAATGATGATGAGGAGGACTTTGATGAGTTTGGTGAAGATGGACTCGATGAAGATTTTAACAATTTGGAATCCGCCGAATTAAATCTTGAAGTCGACGGTTTAGGAGCTGGTACGTTCATGTATGAGAACCCTGGAGGGGCCCGTGGTGGCAGCGACGCACCGTCTACCTCCAACGTGACGCGCGATACGGAGGAAGCGGGCGAGGGAAATATCGATGCCGCCACCTTAGCGGAATTGCGGGGAACATTACTTTCCGAGATTGGCTTTGAGACCGATGATATTGATGGTGATATTTATTCGGCGGCTCCTTTGGATCTGCTGAATCCCTACGATGCACTTCGCGCGTTCGTGCAACGCCTTCAGAGCGGGGACCAATTGTTTCATCAGAAATTTATTGGCTCTATGTCCGAGAAAAACAAAGTCATTGTCGAAGAAAGTCTACAGAGACCAGAACTACTTAATTACAAGTTCGTGAATTAAGAGTTATGCCTTATATCGTTTTACACATTACCAATATTATACATATCTATTCTCACCTTCTAAAATCGTCCGATAGTCTCGACCTTTCGACGCGATCACTGACAATCAAGATTGAAAACCGCTCCAGGCAACCACTGCCAGTTTCATATTCATACATACGCGTCATTTAGAACACTGGTTATTCCTCGGGTGCAGGTTCATTGTTACCCAAAAGACGCTGTCGTGAGCTCGCAAAAAGCTTTTCTTGCTCAAGAAGTAGTTCAGCCTCGGTTCGACCGCTCTGCTCCAGCTTTCCCGTCTTCCTTTCACGTAGTTTCTGGCCCTCTTTGTGTTCTACAATGACTTTTTGAATAGGGTCAATATATTCAGGGAAGTCAAGTTGTCTGAGGGCCTCGATGACATGTTCATGACTGATAGTTTTTTTGTTTCCAGCTTCAGCAATCTCGTTGGCTACCTGACTCAGAATCATGATAAACATGATACTGCAATCTATCACGGCGTCGCGACATTCGCGTGTAATGCTGTATTCGTCTGACAGAATTTCACTTATGATTTTCTGTACCGTTGCTTTTGGCAAGCTCAATTCTTCGTTATTGGGATCCGACATTATGAAGTTGCCTTTTCACCAGTATCGCGTCAGTGTTCACTTTCGGAGCAAAACTAAGATGCGATTTCTATTTTCAATCTCAATGGCAACCTGAATTGAGCACGAATGGGTAAAAACGCAAGTATTTGAATCTACGCGTCTATATTGTTTGTGCGTGCACGCGTTCTGCAATCAGGTGCTTGTCTTCTGACTTGCCCAGATGCATGGGAGAGCACCACTTATATACCCCCACGCGGCTTCAGCGAGTCGGTGGACCTTGGCCGCTAGGGTCGCCAGATATATATGTAGAGGTTAGGGGTGCACGACTTGAAGAGAGCTCTACCTACCCGGGTTAGACTATATGAAGCAAACGCAGCACAGCAGTCAGAGCTCGAAGCGTTTTTTTTTTTTATTCGGCTAGAGAGCTTTGATTTGAAAATTAACAAAAAGCGAAATTAATATGATGGACTCGAATGGGTTTGACTTCACCGCTACTAAGGGTCAAGTACACCCTGCTTAAATCCGGTGGGAGTTACTCTGCCTTTACGCTACTGGTTACATAATTTTTTTCCCTAGTGTGAAATATTTATTTATTTAATACACTGTTGATCCACACTGCCAAAGTATCATGTCGTCTGGAGCGCATTTCATCCAGTCGGCATTTAACAGCTCTGGAGACTTATTTGCGGCTGCTTATCAGGGACTTGACACACACCATATCCGTATTGTACCGACGAGTACGGCCAATGAGTTGGTGCCTCAAGATTTTGGATTGGATAGATCAATCAAGGTAAGCGCCATTTCCTGGGCGCCATATCCCGGTGTAGATAAGTCACAAACTTTGAAGAAACGAAAGAAGACCACATCACAAGTCAATTCCATTGAAAATGGAGAGGTGGTACTGGTTGGTACCACGCAAGGCACTGTACTCGTGTTCAGCCCTGCCACTAACAGCATTTTGAACACTCTGAAGACAGGTAGTATTGCACCAGTTGTGTCAATCTCGGATATGACCGATGACATGGGCCAGTATATCAGCGATAGACTATTGGTTCTTCAGAATGATAGCACTCTTACTGAGTTCGATATGTCTCGCATGACACTTTCTGCGTCATCTTTAATGCCTGTAGAGAATCCTTGTACTTTTGTTGCTACGAAAGGCACTGAACAACTCATCGTGGCTAATACATCTCCCTATGAAGTTAAAAACAAGGACGTTGATATCCAATTCAATGGATTCGCGACTCCTATTCGACAGCTAGTGGTCCTACATGCGCAAGGAAAGATCGGCAGTGGTGCAGCCCACAATTTTCTGGCGCTTAGTGGAGAGGATCGTCAAGTTTTTATTTATCAACCTGGTCAGCCGAAGCCTATTCGTGCCTTGGTGTGCCCGACAACGAGTGCTCAGCACGTCAGCGTTGCTGCAGACAGCTCAGCGGCGGCTGTTACTACTGAAGACGGAAAAGTCCATGTGTTTGATTTGATTAAACTTGAGGTCTCACATACACATGGGGCTAATGGCCGCTCTAAACGTGGCAAGGCTGTGTCCCAGATTAAACCATCGTTCACTGTCGATGTGCGTGTTGCGAAGAAAGGTACCCCCCTTGTAGTGGTAAACACCCGCTTCAATGGACCCAATCTTCAACTAGTTTGGCCCGAGCAAGGTTCTGTCCCCATTTTCGAATCAGTGATGTGGCAAGCAACGACATCGACAGGAGAGTCCACTTCTGGTGTCCGCACCGATGATGTTCGATTAGATATGGCCTCTGCTACTCCAACTGCTCGTGAGAACCTACTCAATGGCGTTGATCCCGCCAGTGCCCCAGTTTTCGACGAGAGTCACGCCAAGGTTGTCTCTGGTGCCGACATGGCAGACTTAAGTGAATCGAGCGAGGGAGAGGAGCAGACTCTGGCGGATCGTCTTGAGGCTTTGGAAGTTGAATTGAATAAGCAATCAGACTCTGGCAGTGTACGGAACGAAAAAAATGCTGCCGGTAGTACTACCGGGTCAGCTTCGAAAGGGGGAGAACAGACTCGCCATTCCAATGACACAGGCAGTGGATCTGATTCGAACTCTCGTCTGCGCAGAAAAGAATTGCAATTGAAGCTGTCACAGCCGGGGTCCTTCGTCACACTCTTGAATCAGGCACTCAGACTAAATGACAAGCAACTGCTCGAGCTTTGTCTAGAAGAACGTGATCAAACTATGATCAAGACTTCTATTGTGAAGCTGGATCCTGTTTTTGGTGCTACATTATTGGAGAATCTGGCGGTGATTGCCTCTAGAAGTCACAATCGTAATGATACTCTTGCGCAGTGGATCCGCTGGACTGTGGTCATCCACGGCGCTTACTTGGTAACCTTACCAAACTTGCTTCGCACTTTAGCTGGCCTACACTCCACTCTCAGTGCACGAGCGGCTACACTCCCACGTCTGCTAGCACTTCAGGGGCGCTTGGAGCTACTTGAGGAGCAGGTTGCGGTGCGATCGGAGTTTGCGGCAGCACAGGCAGCAGCTGATGACGACGCCGACGATGCCGAAGTCTACTTCGACGAAAACGATGCGATAATTGTGAATGGAGAAGAGGCCAATGGCGACGAAGATTCCGACTTCTTAAACGATGACGCCATGAATGACTCTACCGGCGACGAAGAAGAAGCTGAAGATCTTGATGACAAGAATATACTTGACGCGGACGAGATTATGCTCAGCGACAACGAGTGATCTTGTAATTAAGTTCTTACGTGTTTATACTATCAAAGGCCCTAATGGGGCGCGGTTTCTGTCATTCGCCGCCTCGAACTGCTCACGATCGACTGATAAATTGAGTGTAACCCCAACCTAAAATTCGTATTTTACCTGCAGAACCGTATCGACGTTTCAGCTTTGATATATATCAATACCGTAGGGTATTTTTTTGCAATACAGAACGGACCAGAACCCACCGGTTAGAAAGAAAAAAACCCAGCATGTCAATCCAGGTATCGACGCAAGATATGAACTGTGATACTAAAATCAGTAAGACAGACTCCAAGGGCTTAAGCCCACCCCTATCAGTGTGCATGGTCCACAATGATAGCTCCACAAAGAAGCCGGCTTGGCTGCAAATTACTCCGAACTGTCACAGGCTCAACAGTGACTCGATTGTAAACGACAACATACCACAACACATTACCCAGGATGGCATGACATCCCTGTTTTTAGCTAGCCCGCTGGATATCTGTGATGGGTCGATGTATATAGCCGACATCACGTTAGGTAGCGACATCTGGGACGCAATGGATGAATGACTTGAAGGATATCCCATATTTTCAACATCAGATCAGACTGAAATAAGTAAGAGAATGTCATCTAATAAATAGTTGCTATAGTATCCACGGTGGGTGTGCGCTTACCGAAGGCCACCACCAATTGCGATTTGAGCTTCGGGGCTAAAACGTCCAGCTGGTAAATTATCGCGAGCGTCGAGGGACGCTTGATACTCAGGAGCATCCGTAGGACCTTGTAGATCATACCGATATACCGAATGATCCCAGCGTGATGAATCATCCGAGTGTCGTTGGCTAGATGATGGCTCTGCATTTTCGAGCTCCGAAGGCCGTACCATTGTCAAAGTCTCACCACCAGCCTTGCTTCCATCTGCTGGAACGATAGACTCTCCAGCACCAGGAAGTTGCTGATAGGTGGGTAGCTCATCGTGGGCAGACAATTGCACGCGACTGCTGGGGATAAAGCTGTTAAGATGAATCGGAACACTCATCCGCACACGCTCCATGGCAGTCGGCTTTTCGCGACTAGCCAGTGCCACAACCAAGACAAGTTTGTATGAGACGTCAAAATGCTGCTTTGAGATGCTAGAGGGAAGACGACCGGTGATTTGGGTGTCCTTGAGTATGTCCTCCAGTTTGTCTAAGCCCTCCTTTAGGCCCCAATCAAGAGAGCGCAAAGTCAGAACATTGAAATTCTCCCGGTGAATAGAAGTATTCCAGCCCTCATTAACACTCACAATGACCTTCTGCTTGAGTTGAAACTCGACTTGACGAATCATAAGGAGCTCTGAATCAGGACACTCCACATTAAGAAAGACATTGATTGGATGTGGGTACTGTAGAAGACCTGAACGAGGAACCGCCAAAGTCATTTGAACGTCAACTTTCTTGCGGAGTCTCGAAGTGCCGGGAATAAGATCTTTTAGCTTTCCCGATGGGGTTTTGAGCCAGGCACCATAACCCGGTAAGAATGCAAGAATCTGAGTTGTAGTGGGTTCAGTCACCGCGAGAGGGCCCTCAAGTGGCAGTGGGGTTGACGGCCGCATTTCGAATTCCTTGAATACACGCTTAGTTGAAGCCAGTACTTGACCCCGATGCACCACTCCTTTAAGGTACCATTTAATCCCGGAACCAGAGCCTTTTATGGTAAGAGTTTGGGGATATCGATCCGCGATCGGGATATTGAATTGAAATGGGAACTCATGCACTCCAGCCTGTAGAGTGTATTTGGCATGAGGATCAGCTTCAGGATGATACCTGACAGATCTTAGCGGAAAGAGGGTATTCCGAAGGGAGAGGCAGCGCGATATTTCTGTCTCGTAATATCCGCCCTGTCCGTTCGGCACCCAAACATATGCGAATTCTTCGCAGCGCATCTTGATCTCAATATTTTGGACATTGAACGATTTATTGTTTTCCACAACCATTTTCCCAGCTAGAATGTCACCATTGGTGAAATAGTCTGCATCAGAATCAAGTAGTATCTTGACTACTAAACCTGATGACTGACCAAGCATCTTTAGCACGCACTACGGCGAATTCACTTAGAATTCAACAACGGCTGTAATGTCAAACCAGAGCACACTCCGCAGAGATGTAGTTACAATGATAATCAGTCGTAGGGTGCGTTGACAAAGCTTGAACTATCTGATCCAAAACTAAGTAAAGTAGATGCCACAGATCTGAATACCACTGCTGGGTATTCGAGACGGTAAGGAAATGGATTAGGGCTGGGTAACGCATGTACTTGTCGCTAGTTCCAAACATAGGAAGGGTAAAATGCATACCGCAGCGCTATTGTAAGTGAGGAGATGCCAGTCGACCCCAACCCAGAACCACAGGGGCAGGAACTTCGAATGTGCCTGAGGACTATGTAGGGTCGGTTGCGGGGAAGAGAATGCAAATATGAACATAATGATATTGAATGATATTGTCTCGACAATTTCAAGGGCACCTAACCAATGACTTTATATGGTGGAGAGTGTGTTACGTATGTTTCCCTGCGATAGTCAATTTTGAATGAGCGAGTTCATTTAAACATATATACATAAGAAACCAAAGACTATCTCATGTGGTAGACCTTAGCAAACCACACGGTTCATTTCACCAGATTACTTCAATTCACTGCGACTTGGGTCGATAACCACACGAAATAAAAAATATACCAAGCAGTAGGATCGATGCTTGGAACTTGATGTTGGTCATGTGACTTAAAGTGGTAAATTTGCGCATCTGAGATGACCTCCATAATTTTTTATTAGGAACAATGACCGAGAAGATTTACATCACCTACAACAACGTCCATAAGTTGTGCCAGCAGAGCGCGGGTAAGCTTATCAAACATGATCCGCAAGTTATCATCGCCATTGGCGGTGGTGGTTTCATTCCGGCCCGAATTCTTCGATCTTTTTTGAAAAGTGCAAAAGGTGGTCGTGCTAAGAATATTCCCATCCAAGCTATTGGTTTATCCTTGTATGAGGACATGGGAACGGATGATTACGAAGAGAAAATCGGCAAAGAGGTTATTCGCATGCAGTGGCTTGACTTCAGCGCTTTGAATGAGCACAAGCTCGATTTGATCGGTAAAAACATTCTTATTGTGGACGAAGTGGACGACACAAGAACTACTCTCCATTACGCAGTTTCTGAGCTTCAAAAAGATCTTGATGCTCTTGCGAAATCTCTAGGCCGCGACAATGAACGTACGACCCTCTCCGTCTTCGTTCTGCACAACAAGGACAAACCCAAGCATGCAGAGCTCCCTGAGGATATGATGAGCTCGGGCCGCTACATTGCTGCTGCCACAACGGGTGATGAGTGGATTGCTTACCCTTGGGAGGCTGAAGACATTGAGGAGCACACCCGTCTTGCTATCGCCCAGGGGAACAACTGAGGACATACTAAACTGTTTATAGACATAATTATTCAGCAGAATATGAACTTCGAAGAAATGGCCTAATTCTTCTTTCCAAGCTCAATCTCGGCAATCAAGGTCTCGACCTGCTCCTTGTACATATCTTTCAGGTCGCGCACATCTGCCTCCAACTCGCTTACCTGCTCATTCCGATCACTAAGCATAGTTTCCAGTTCAGTCAGCTTGGCTGACGTAGTGGTGTGGGTTTGTTGCAGCTTATTATGAGACCCTTGCAAAGCTTCGAACTGCTGTTCAAGCTCGACAAATTTCACTACTTCAGTCAGGGATTCCTGGCGTTGTTGCCGCGCGATATCAGCCTCATGCTTCGCAACAGAAAGGTCGTTTTGTAGCTTCCGTACAGAGAGTGTCAACTTTTTCACTAAATGTGAGTTGCCTGTGTCATTGAGAGGGTCTGCGACGGATCCAAGCCGCGACTGATTAGACTGAAGCCCTCCAAAACTATCATCAATATTTGAGAAATCTCTAGAGAGGTTGTCCGGACGTTCGTTTTCGATGCCGTAAAGGCCAGTATCCAGTTCAACATCAGGCAAGTTCGGAGGTGGGGTGGCACCATCCATGATGTCCATGTTCACACCAAAGGGCCCAGCAGGGCCAAGAGCTTGCTCATCATATTCAAATGTGAAAGGTGTATTGTGACTGAATGTCGATCCATCTATTAGAGATCTTGCCACTGAACTTTTGAAAGACGAACGTTTTCTACTGCGCATAGAATGTGCTGCAGAGTCCGCACTCGGGCTGGCTGCTAGGGGAGTAACTGGGCCGTTAGACAAAGTATTAAGCACAACCTCTTCGCTAGTTGGAATGATCTCCTTTTGTTGATCCTCAATTCGTTTCAAATCATCCACCCTGCGCTGCTCTAATCTCAGCTGCTCGGCTTTAAGCGTCTCAATCTCCTTGGTCAGCCGGGATTCACGCAAACGATGCTGGGCTTTCATATCGTCCAGGTCGTCTTGCATCTGAATAGTTTTATTTTCGAATTCGCGAGCAGCCTCTCTCGCCGCGTTCAGGTTCTCTTGCAACTGAGTCTTCGAACTTTGACCACGTCCCGAAGTCTCTTCCAGATCAGATATTCTATGCAGTAGCTCAGACTCCAATCGCTGCCATTCGAGTCGTTCTTTAAACAGCTGCGAACCGCCTATATCCTGCGATTCTGCGCCGCGTTGATTTGACGGCTGGTCGGCTCTGCGGGCTTGCTCTTCTTCCAGTTGAGCCTTCAAATGGGAGTTCACAGCTTCAAGCTCCCGTATGTGTGTTTTAGCTTGAGAAAAATCGTTGCGCATGGTAATAGCCGCTTGGCCGTCAGTACCTGCCCTTTCCACTTTAGCGAGAAGATCGCTCTTTTCAGCTCTTAGCCTTTTCAAGAGCATACCGAGTTTTAGCTCCTGTTGAGAGAGGCGTTGACCCTCTTCAAGAAGCAGTGTAATTTTTTTAGCAGAACCATCCATATAAGCCGCTTCAGATCCACTAAGTAGAGCAAGTTTGCTATGTATAGATAGTAGCCGCTCTCCCACGTTAGTCTCATACTTTTGTATGTCAGCTACAACGATCTCGAGTGTATCCACTAATGCCAAAGTCTCCTCGTTCCGGTAATTTAGCGCAATGCTCTTCGCTTGCTTAAGGACGCGGGAAAAGTCAAGTGGCACTATAAATTCCTTGAGCGTCTTCAGCTCAAGGCTGGCTTCGGAAAGCCGATGGCGATTCTCATCATTTTTAATCAGTGGAGTGACAATAGGTCCCGATGTGGGGTGTCCCTCTCCACCAGCCACTTTGACTAATGTTTCTGGTATGCCAACTTTCTTCTCTACCGCAACATCTGGCGTTCTTTCTCTCTCAGTATCCTCTGAATAGCTCTCATTACTTTCGCTTCGAGGAGAAGACTTCCCAGCGGCTGCTAATTTCAACCGTTCTGCCAGATCAGTACGAGTCCGAGGTTGTTTGGGTGCTGCGGCCTCTTGGCTTTCTTGATTTTCTTGTAAAACTTTGTCCAGTTGCTGTTCAACATTTGCTACTGCATTTTTCAAGTATTTGCCCCATTCTGACATCTTGCAAGTACAACAAGGAAGGCCTCTGGAGCACTTACGCGGGTCGAACAGCTGAAGCGCGAGATCACCATTATGCCCTGGGTATGCCGCGGCCACTTACCCCCTTTCCCTGATGAGGTCTCGCGGACAGTGAAAAACAAGGGCATCAACATCTCTTGTGTACTTCAGAATTTCGGCGTATATGACGTAAAGTTAAGAATTTGGCGGAATTAATGATGTCCCACTCATTTTGAGGAGATAGAGTATATTACCGGCTTACACGCTTTCGCCTATTACTTTCTTGATAATGCGCAACTATGAAACACCCGCCCATAGGTGTGTGAAACAAACGCCATACGGTCAATTCGTACCTAAATACTGTGTGGTAGTATCAGCGACCGTTTTAT
Source organism: Starmerella ratchasimensis (assembly GCA_030562965.1). Lineage (NCBI taxonomy): Eukaryota > Fungi > Ascomycota > Dipodascomycetes > Dipodascales > Trichomonascaceae > Starmerella > Starmerella ratchasimensis. Next base: position 89,838 of record JAKUAQ010000011.1, read on the forward strand.
ACGTGGAGACGACACAACAATGCGAGCATCGTCACAAGGGAAGATAGATCCACAAGCGATGTTAGAGTTATGAAGTCACCGTTGGTTCGGTAATAGGTAGACGGATGACTGATCAAAACCTCTTCATTTCTCTTTCGTTGGTATAAGCCCAAAATAATTGTTGTTATTGATGAAAGGATCAGGACTAGTCCGATGGGGTAAAACTCTTTGGTGAAAACTCTCAGGATCAACAATCCTAGAGAAACCTTACTCAATGCGGTTCTAAGGTACGCACCTTCGAATGTACGCTGCGATGCACGGATATCTTGTCGTTGTCCTACAGTTAATGCTGCGTACTCTGTCATATAGTCAGGCGAGCAGAGACCAATAGGCAAATGACCTAACCCTAAGTATCATAGAAGTCAGTCGATATATAAGTGTGTACTGTTCATTCCTAAAGCGTTGCGTGAAATTAACATTCCAAATGCTCAGCGATATGTCCATATAGTTCAAATTCCGATGAAATTCAGTGAGGTATTCTAGGATTGTGCCATGGTTTGTGTGGATTGTACCGCATCTCCAAAGTTTTTAGGAATTAAACCTTGCCCATGTTGGACTTCCACTAACCCCCATCCTACGCGCCCCCATTTGTGATTCCAATAGCGATTCAGTCAGGTCGATCTCTTCGTCAAGCTCTGCGGCCCAAATTACAGTATTCCCAACAATGGCTGTCAAAGTCTGTAAACAATGCGGATCTACGCAGTTTGCTAATTATCACGAGACTGGAGAGATTATCTGTGAAAATTGTGGATCAGTCGCCGAGGAGTCTCGCATTGTGTCCGAAGTTAGCTTCAGTGAAACAAGCGGAGGAAAAGCCGTAGTCACTGGTCAATACATTAGCCATGATCAGACTGGTGTCTTGGGAAACTCTTTATACGGTATTCAATCGGGAGAATCGCGTCACCAAACAATTGAGAAAGCGAGACGTCGCTTGGAACAAATTGGCCACGGGTTATCGATTCCCGAGCATGTTGTAGAGGCTAGCTTGCGCCATTTCAGGACAGCTTTAACCAATAACTTCGTGAAAGGACGCAAAAGCCAGCATGTTCTCTGTGCGTGCCTATACTTGGCCTGCCGCCAGAATAAAACGGATCATATGCTCATGGACTTCGCGGAAGCTATAAACGTGAACGTGTTTTACATTGGAGCAACATATCTTCAATTGATCCGAAATCAGCGGATCCGAGAGCTACCGATCGTAGATCCAACAGTGTACATTCAACGTTTCGCCGCCAAGCTCCAATTCGGAAACGAGATGGGAAGAAAAGTGGTAAACGACGCCCGGCTGCTAGTGCAGCGTATGAGCAAAGACTGGCTCCAGCAAGGCCGCCGACCAGCGGGCATTGCGGCTGCCTGCATTTTGCTGGCTGCACGAATGAATAATTTCCGCAGATCAAAATCTGAAATCGTGCAGGTTGCTAAAATCGCCGAAGAAACACTTCAGCGTCGTCTTGACGAATTTGGGCGTAGTAGTGCAGGCACTCTCACGATTCGCGATTTCCGAGTTACCGACATTGAGACCGCTGATGATCCGCCTAGCTTTCAAAAGCACCGAGAACGCGAGAGAGAGCGGGAGAACATGAAGGCGAGTAGGATTGAGCAATCACTTTCTTCTCAAGGAATTAAGCGAACGCGAGAGCAGCTGTCTCAAGAGCTCAATGAGAAAATGAGTGCTGTGCAGGCTGAGAATGAGAATGCATACAAAGACGAGACTGGTACACTAGACTTCCCCGATGATCCATTCCTTAGTAAGGACATGTACGAAATGGCTAAAGAAATCGACCAGTCCAGCCACGCTGAGATAAACTTTCAGAATGATGTGGATGATATTCTCGCTGATAACGAGCTGGACGCAGAAGCAAAAAAGATGGCTTCTGAAACGCCTGAAGAGCGCAATAGGAGTCGCAAACCTCCAAAATTTGCCTCGAAAGTAATGAAAAGGAGTAATCCTAGAACCCAGAAGTATAATACGTCTAACGAGGAAGAGTTTGACGCAGCGGGTGGAGATGAGTCTGATGAGGGGGGTTTGAGTGACTTGGACGAAGAACGTGCCATTGAGTCAGCAGTCGAGTCATCCGGCGTAGACAAGTATATTCCTCTTGGCCCAGCGCAGCAATTCCTGGAACAGTTTCGACAGAGAAGAGAAGAACGTAAAAGTGCGGAGCAGGATCGTGAAAAGTACGAGCGTCAACGAATTGCAGAATCCATTGAGCTTGAGCATGCACATCTAAGTGAAGTGGATGATGATGAAATTGAATCGGTGCTGCTCACGGAGGAAGAAATTGAGATCAAGTCCAAGGTTTGGATGTCTATCAACAAAGAGTACCTACTTGAGCAAGAACGCAAGCGACTTCGCAAGGAAGCTGACGCGGCGAATGGCATAGTGAAGCCGCAGCGAAAGAAGCGGAAGCCTCGGGTCAAACCTGAAAGTGGCGTGTCTTCGTCAGCAGGGGCAAATACCGCGAATATGTTCCGGGAAAAGGTCCAGTCTAAGAAGATCAACTATGCTGCTGTCAAAGAACTGTTCTCCAAGTGAAGTCATTACTACTATTATTATTTATCATTTACCGGCTATCACCCATTTCAATCACGGAACCTTGTCGTACATCTGTTGAGATTCCTGCTTACCTCAATTCCTTGCATATATGTCGCACTCAATAAGGGCAGTGTCTGGGATAGGGTTAAAAATAAATTCCTTTCCAGTGGTTCATAGCTGGAATTTCCGAACACCCGATATCTTGAAGCATTGATCATGGGTAAACGCAGCAGAGCAGCTATTTTGCCAACAAATATAGCTTTACTTCAAAATTTGATCCGTAGGGATCCTGGATCATATGAAGAGGAATTTTTGCTCCAGCAGCAACATTATTCTTCGCTTAGAGATATCTTTCTGCAAAACCCGCGTACTGCGACTGGTCAAGAAGAATTCACGGAGCTAGTCGGATTTATCACTCAGATGTGTCCTCTTTTCCCCTCAAAAACGAAAGAATTTCCCAATGAGATATGCCAATTGCTATCAGAACACCATGAAGGTCTAAACCCCAATGTGGCCGAGAAAATTGTGCACAGCATCTCAATGCTGCGCAACAAAGATATATTGACAAATGAGCAGTTTATCCAGACTCTGTTCCCTATCTTGGTATCGACTCTCTCCAAGCAATTGCGCACCCAAATTTATGTCACTCTGATCCAGATGGTAAAGACGCTGAATGAAGGATCTCGGAACCAGAAGGTGAATCGCATGCTCCAGGCTCTACTTTTCAATCTATTGGAGAGCGCAGAATCGAACGGGCTCTGGGCTACCAAAATCACCCGCGAGCTTTGGCGTCGTGGAATCTGGGACGACAGCCGCAGCGTTGAAATCATGTCCAATGCTGCACTCCACGCAGACACGAAAGTTGCCAGTTCCGCTATTCGTTTCTTTTTAGGTGCCGACAAAGAACGTGAAGTTGCATTGGCTGCTGACAGCGATAGCGAACTAGATCTTGCTGCTATCCAGCATAAGATGAAGGTGAACAAAAAGAGTGGGCGAAGAAAAGCTCAACTTGATAGTGCCACCCGAGCCGCAAAACGAAAAATGCACGGCCCCGGCAAAGATGCAACTCACCTCAATTTCTCTGCCATCCAATTACTCCGAGACCCTCAAGGCTTTGCGGAGCGTCTTTTCTCAACGCATTTACAGCGTAGCGGCAACGGCGGCAATGGCGGAGTGGTACGCTTGAACCTGGATCAGAAGATCGATTGTATGAATCTAGTTGCTCGTCTTGTTGGTACTCATAAGCTCATAGTCCTGGGCTTCTACTCGTTTCTGCTTAAGTACCTTACACCGAAGCAGGTCAACGTTACTCAATTCATGGCTGCCAGTGCTCAAGCGACGCATGACCTTGTTCCTCCTGATGTAATTCAGCCACTCATTCGTAAAATCGCAGACGAGTTCGTGAGCGATGGTGTGGCTGCGGAGGTCGCTGCCGCTGGTATCAATACCATTCGTGAGGTAGTCACTCGAGCACCCCTCGCCATGGACGAAGCTATGCTTCACGATCTCGTGACGTACCGTGGCTCTAAATCCAAATCAGTTGTCATGGCTGCCCGTGGTCTAATCCAGCTCTATCGTGAGTTAGATCCCTCAATGCTCCCTGCCAAGGAACGCGGTAAAATCGCGACGATAGCACTGCGCTCTGGCGAGTTGCAGCCTCTCAAATATGGCGAACAAAAATCCGGCAAGATTGAGGGGCTTGATCTGCTGCAACAGTGGAAGGGCACCAACCAGGCGGAGAATCTGGATGCAGAAGATGACAAAAACTGGGAAGTGGATTCCGATGCGGAATCTGACGTCAGTGAGGATGGTTGGCAGATTGTCGAAAGTGGCGATGAAGATATCCATATCACTGATAGCGAAGATGAAGGCAACGACAAGAAGACTGACGAACTAGCGAAGAATGAGTCCAAGCCAATTTCCAAATCTTTAGAAGAATTGCAACAGCTCGCTGCTACTGAAGTACTCACGCCTGCTGACTTTGCTCGCATGGACCAGCTCAGAGCAGAGCATGGAGTCCGCAAGGCGATGGGACAGTCCAATGAGGAGATTATCGAAGCCATGGACCTCACAGGTGCTCCCAAGTACAAGCAGAACAAGGAAGAACGTTTGAATCATGTCCGCGACGGACGTGAAGATCGCGAGTTCGGAAGTCGTAAGCGCCAACATATGGACAAGGCACACTCCACCACCAATAAACAAAAGGCGCGCAAGAAGAACTTCCTGATGACAATTCATAAGCGTGACGTTCAAGGAAAAGCGCGTAGGAGTTTGAGAGACAAACAGCGCCTGCTCAGAGCTCACATTGACCGCCAGAAGAAGAAGTTGTGATACAAGAGCGTAGTAGTTAAATAAATAATAATAAGATATAATAAGGTCTTTATAACTCCCATGAATCAGAAACGTTTTCCCCATCGACGAGGATTTTTTCTAGATCCACCACCTCATGGCCCGCCAAAAATTGTGCGCCAATCTCTAGCCATCCTGGATCAGGGCCCAGATCCCGCTGAGGCCACAATTTCTGGTAATTGACCATGATTCCGTTACTTTCACTAGCATATCGAAGGAGATTCATCAACTCAGAGAGTGCATCGACGTTTGCAAGAGTGAGAGCCATAATTGTTAGCAGTGGTGACTGGATGAAGGCATGTTTCACAGTCACTGCGACAAACTGTTGCAAATCGGTAGGAGACAGGTGACACTCCTTACGGGTCCGTATCTGAATAAAAATAAGTTGCCATAATTTGTAATAATTTGGGTATGAAAGGCCACCCGTGACACTCGGTTCATGTGTGAACAGCGAAAGATCGCTACAAAATCTCCATGTGGCAGCCCAGTCACCTTTGAGCTGATGATATAATAGCATTGTCTGAATGTGAAAGCTATCCTTCGTCTCAATGTTGGAGATTTTCGATATCAGTGATCTCTCCACGTCTTCTAAGCGCTCCTGACGACTTTGAGGATTATGATCATGCCGTATTGAGTTCAGCACTTGGTACGCTGAACAAATCTGAGCCTGGCTATTTCTCAAAATGCTGGGACAACCAGCACTCGAGCTGCCAGCATCAACATGTGGCTGTGTGCTGATTCGCTTCCCTGCTACCAAATTACGAAATCGGGCTTGATTAATCAGACTTCCGTCAGACGCGAGTATCGCCGCAATTCCGCTGGGTGTACCAATATCTCGGGACAAGCAGACGGTTATTAGTTCATTATTCACTGGGTATCCCATACTACTCATCTTACCGATTAAGAAGTGAGCTTGTGTCCACATCCCAGCCGACGTTAGTCGTTCCAAAGAGAGGTTGCATTGTCTTACTGAGGGATTTTCCGAAAAAAGTCTTCTCAGCCATTTCCTTACACCAGCTTCATTGCGGCTCTCAATGTAGGCGTTCACAAAAGACATACAGAGGCGGGAATCCAGTGCTATACCAACTGCGAGTGACTCTGCATCTCTTACTCGTTTTGTTCTAATAAATAACTCAATTCCGAGTAGTTTCCGTTTGTTTTGACGTTCGGAGTCACAAAAATCCATGTTCTTCCAAAATGTTAGCGCTTGGCTCTGCGAACCACTATGCACCAAGGCCTGTAGGTAGACCCGCGCTAGCGATAGATCCTTTATAAGTGTCTCTTGGAGAGCAGAACCAAGTGAGATGCGTTGTTCACGGTCACTAGATTCAAAAACCTCTTGAATCAAGTTGACGACCTGTATATTGGGTTCACCATCTAATTTTGTATTACTTGTTGTTGGCTCATCGCTTAATTTCTCCAGCTTATGCCACAGGTGTGGCGAGACGTTGATAGATCCTTTGAATACTATTTTTGTCCCGGTCAGCTTGCCGAGAATCCTAGATACGGTAGCTTGAGATATTTTGGTCATTCAAGTGGTATCTGTTTCCACATGTCATAAAGTCGTCTAGATCAGTTCGTCACACCTGGGTACGGGACTTGGCAAGAGACACGGAATTATTTTCCGTTTTATAAGGAGATCAATATACGTTATAATGCGTATACAATTGGTGAGTTTAACGCTTCGCAAAACCTTTTCGCATAGTAAGAACACATAACGTATCTACTAAGTCCATTTTAGTGCTACTATATAGATTCACCTATCTCCGTTTCGCATTATGTGCTTTTTTGGCCAAAATCTTTTTACGCTCACCAAAATGGTCTCGATCCATATCAAGGATAGCTTGTCGCTTGGCCACACTCACCTTCTTAAGGGCAGTATCCACCACAGCTTGATCAGTCACGAGCTTACTTTCTTCCATTTTCGCATTCACTCTTTTCTCAATGTTCTCAATGCGTTCGACATCACGCTCACTTACTAATGAAATCGAGTCACCGCGGCGACCAGCTCGGGCAGTTCGACCAACCCGATGGATGTAATCGTCAGGATCCGCAGGTATGTCGAAATTGATAACGAGGCCCACTTCTGGGATATCTAAACCACGGCTGGCTACATCTGTAGCCACGAGTACGCGGGCCGCACGGGCCCTAAATCTCGCCAAGCTGTTGACACGTTCCTGTTGAGGCAATTGGGAATGCAAACTCGTGGTCTTCACTTCAAGAAGCTGTAACGTACGTCGAATGTGCTCGGCAGTCTGTGTCCGATTCACGAAAATAATCACGGTTTTGTCGTCGTTGTCCGCGTGAACCAAGAGACTGTAGAGATAAGCCTGCTTCACATAGCTGGGTACCAGAAAATAGTACTGTTTTAAGGTCTCTGGTAAAGCTATAGCTGCTTCTGAGACCTCGTGGATGAATACGTTAGGCGACCTTTCACGGAGTGATCGTACAGCATCGGTGATAGTAGCGGTGAATAAAAGTGTCTGTCGTTTAGTTGGCGGAGGCAGTGCGCTCATACACACAGCTAGGTCTGGAGCAATACTAGTACTTAGCAATCTGTCCGCCTCGTCTAAAACTAGGTATTTGACTCGTCGCAGTCCCCCAATGGTATCCTCTCCACTGTTCTGGATGTGATCCGCTAGTCTGCCGGGTGTAGCAACAACGAAATGAGGCTTTCGCTGAAGCTCCAAGCTTTGTTGTACCATGTCATTTCCACCAACAATAACACTGATTCTAACGTTCATATTTGCCCCAATCGCCCGGAATTGTTCGCCGATCTGAACCGCCAGCTCACGAGTGGGCGTGAGAATAAGACCACAGATACCGAATGGGTCCTTCGACCATTCAGTGAGCATTGGTGCTGCGAACGCTATTGTTTTACCTGATCCAGTGTTTGCACCACCGATACAGTCTCGTCCTGCGAGAATAGGAGGAATACAGGCCCTTTGAATATCAGAAGGACGATGTATAGCCATTGCAGAGAGTGACTCTACAAGCCATTTAGAGACACCCAATTGCTCGAATGTAGACATATTCCCGTCTATAGATCCAAGAATTGCAAAGGGGCTGTCCTCTTCAGCTGGAGTGCCTTGGCTGAAATAAAATAATATTTCGCAACCCTATGCCTGAGTTCATAATCCATAGATCGGGACAGTGCCTGACTCGTTGATGTCATGAATCTTGATCTAGCAGATTTAGAGGAACTCAGATCTAGATGTGAAACCTTGAACAGAATTGAGATCGCTTTGGTGGACCGGATAAGAAAGTCAGATCAATTTCTACCCAAGACAATCAATCCAAAAAGGAGACACAAGGGCACACACACTTACTCTGCTCGTGAAAATGCTGTAAGGCTATGGGAGACGAGACGTCTCGTAGAATACTGGAACGAAATTTCGTCTCAGCTAGAAAACACTCGTTGGGATGAGTCACATGGTAATTTAGAGGCTGAACTTGAAGCCACAATGGCCTTGAGCGATGACTTGCCGTATATTACCGAAGACTCCATGTGGTCTATGCAGTCTAAAAGTCGTGGTCTAGCGCGTTTCTGCTGTCAGAATACTGTAAATGTTCCACGTGACGTAGATTCGCTATATCCACCACAAGAGTACTACGGACAACAGGTTCTACTGGAACCATTCTATTCTAAAATGATCATTTCAGAGAGGATCCCGCATACGTTGAGCTATCGCGACTTCCTTGTAACTTTAAAGGATCATGTAGGTGATGATCATAAGGACGATGCCTTAATTCAGTATTTGATGCAGGCATACGACCGCGCAAATTATCTAGGACAAGGAACTAGAACTTCGGCCCTTAGTCTCCTGCGTCCCAAGGTGGATGAAAACCCGGATATAATGTGGTGTCAATATTGTCAGCGGAGCTTCGCCAACAAAAATGTCTACACCGCGCATCTCTCGGGCAAAAAGCACCTCCGCGCGGTCACGAAGGCTCATGATGGAATAGAACCTGCGACAGGAGCGGGGCGTCGAGAGCTAATCCAAGATAAAAAGCACATACCCAGAGCTGTCAGCATATTGGAGCTATTACAGCCACAAATATTACACACTGTGGCGGAGATTGACCGGAAATCTCGTCTGAGTATCGATGATAGGATTCTGGAAGTCAGTACTATTGAAGTCGAGCGCCTGGAAGAGGATTCCTGGATCAGTGATGAGGAACATCTGAGTGAAGCTTATAATCAGAGTCAGAGTTCTGCTGACCATGTATCCTCGTCACATGGGCTTCCCAAAGGAGGGGACGGTAACCCAATTCCTCGATGGTTGTACAGGCTTCGGGGTCTCCACTCTTCATTTGAATGTGAAATATGCCACAATGGGAAATATAGTGGGAGGAAATCATTCGAAAGGCACTTCAACGAGCCCCGCCATCTTCATGGGTTAGCTGAACTTGGTCTTCAAACATCCCCAGCATATTTCGGAATTGCGACGATAAAAGGTGCTCAAAACTTGGCCAAAATAATCAAACGCAAAGGCACGCCTGTTTTTGAGCGTGAAGTTGAAGATGACGATGGAAATGTGATGAGCGAGAGAATGTATGAAGATCTCAAAAAGCAGGGACTCATATAGTCTTAGATCACTACACGCCCTCCGGCAATGCCTCCACAACCCTGCGAGTTCACACACGAAACCACTTCCCCGGCTATATATATTACACATCCGCTCAAGAGGGTGTAACGACCTCGCGCCGAGAGAAATAATGTGGAGCCTTGACGGAATTGAAGCAGCGAACTCGGCGCACAGTACCAAAGCGCCTGGCGGCACCGCATTTAGTGACCCCAATGAACAATTGATGGTGTCTCGAATCAATCGCGTTACAAGCCAATTAGAAGAGTTCGCGAATTTATTGGACAAGGCTAAGTACCTGATGGATGAAATTTCAACTGATTCTGAGGGAATGCAGTCGCTGGCTCAATATTCGCGCAATTATATGCATACAGTCAACCATAACCAGTAGAATTGAGGTTACGTTTTCACAAAACCCCATCAATTTATCTCTCTTTTCACTAGAGGCAGCATAAGTTAGCTCAATTCTGAAGTACATAATACGCATAATTTCTAAGCGAAGGCGCGCCAGTCGCTGTTACTACCATAATCTAGGAATAGAGGTCGTCGTCCTCGTCAGCAACGTCGCCGCCAACAGCAGCAATGTTGTCAGCACCAGTCGTTGCACCAGAGCTACTAGTAGCACCAGAAGTAGAGAACTTGAAGTTACCCACACCACGAGATTGCTGAATCTGCTGAGCATAGGCTTCGTAGCGACGAAGCTCAGCATCAGACACAGACCGCGCGGCAGCCTTCATGGCTTCTTCGAAGTGAGCACGAGTGATGTAAGGGACGGCATCATCTTCCATGGCATCATCATCCTCAACCTTCTCAGAGCGTACCAAAGCATCGATGGAATCCTTGATGGCAAACTTGGCCGCACGCTGCACGATAAAGCTTAGATCCGCACCACTGAAGCCGTGAGTGTTTTTGGCGATCTCCTCAAGTTCCAAGCCAGGCTCCAAGGGCGTCTTACGAAGCTGAGCACGAAGAATCGACAGACGCGCTTCCATATCAGGCAGCGGCACATAGATAAGTTGGTCAAGGCGGCCCGGACGCAACAAAGCCGGATCAATCTGATCAGGACGGTTGGTAGCGCCAATAACGAATACGTTCTTCTTGTTGTTCATACCATCCATCTCCGTAAGCAGCTGATTCACGACACGGTCAGCCCCACCGGAATCACCGAGTGAGGCTCCTCGTGCCTTGGCGATCGAGTCCAGCTCGTCGAAGAAGACAACACAGGGTGCGGCAGCACGTGCCTTGTCGAAAATATCCCGGATGTTCGACTCTGACTCACCAACCCACATGGAGAAGAGTTCGGGACCCTTCACACTAATGAAATTTGCAGAAACTTCGGTGGCCACAGCCTTTGCAAGGAGAGTCTTACCGGTACCAGGAGGTCCGAAGAAAAGGACACCACGCGAGGGCGACAGGCCGAATTTTGTGTACATTTCCGGGTGCAGGACAGGGTACTCAACGGTTTCCTTGAGCTCCTGCTTAATGTGGTCCAATCCTCCGACATCGTCCCAAGTAACGTTGACGGATTCAACCACAGTCTCACGCAGAGCACTAGGATTGCTGACACCAAGGGCGTAACGGAAGTTCTCCATAGAAACTCCTAGAGAGTCGAGCACTTCAGCGTCAATTTCGTCACTATCCAGATCGATAAGCTCCATCTTCTCACGAATCTGCTGCATAGCGGCCTCGGAGCACAAGGAAGCGAGATCACTACCAACATAACCGTGCGTCTCGGATGCAAGTTGCTCCAGATCAACATCGGAAGCGAGCTTCATGTTTTTGGTGTGAATCTTCAGCACCTCCAAACGGCCGCTCGGATCGGGAATACCAATGTCGACCTCGCGGTCGAAACGGCCAAAACGACGAAGAGCGGGATCGATGGAGTTGGGGCGATTGGTAGCTGCAATGACAACAATGTTCGCGCGCGAACGCATTCCATCCATCAAGGTGAGAAGCTGCGAGACAACACGTCGCTCCACCTCACCATTCGTCTTGTCACGCTTGGGGGCAATAGAATCAATCTCATCGATGAAGATGATAGACGGTGCGTTCTTTTCAGCTTGCTCAAATGCCTTACGCAAGTTAGACTCGGAGTCACCCGCCATCTTACTCATGATCTCGGGGCCATTGATCAAGAAGAAGAATGCACCGGTCTCGTTAGCAACAGCACGAGCAATGAGGGTTTTACCAGTACCGGGGGGGCCATACATAAGAACACCACGGGGGGGCTTAATACCGACGGACTTGAACAGCTGCGGATGGCGAAGCGGCAGCTCCACCAGCTCACGAATCTGAGCCAGTTGCTTGCGAGCGCCGCCAATGTCCTCGTAACCCACGTCGTTCAGGTTGTCCTCTTCATCCTCACGGTTGATAGGTTCACCTTCAGAGTGGACGATGGTATCTTGAGCGACAATAGCATGATCGTCGGGCTCTACGGCAGCAATCTTAAACTCGACCTGCCTCATACCGCCGCGAACGATGAAATGGTCACCCTTGCGGACGGGACGATAAGCCTCAACAAAGTAGGGCTTGAGGAACACATCGAACAACGATCCCGTGAGACCTTCGATAGTGTCGGCAATTGGCAAACACAGGACGCGAGTAGCGTACTTGATTTCCGGGCAGGGATACACGGAGACAATGTCACCAAGGCGCACACGAAGGTTGTTACGTACCACACGATTAATGCGGCACACGCCATCAGCAAGCTCTTCGTCAACGAGCACAATCAGCACAGTGTCGTGACGCTTTTTGCCCTTGACCATCACGGTATCGCCACGGAAGAGCTGGAGTAGGTCCAGAGTGTTCGGCGACATCGTGATAACAGAGTTGTCATCATTGGTAGCATCATCGACCATCAGGGCGTTATCCTTCTTCTTACGCTTCAGGATAGCAGTAGCGAGCTCATCGCCCGCCGACGGTGTCGCATTGTTTCCCGCGGGGTCTCCGCGAGGCATCGAGGATTTCGAGACCTCAGGCTTTATATCCTCTTGAGTCATAGTTTCTGTCAAAGATCACTTGAAGTGCGTCTAAAAGTTCTTGTCCAGATATAGAAGCAAGTGGAAACTGTGAGAAAGTAGTGGGACGGGGGAAAGAAGGGTGTTGGATAGCGATGCCTCCCTAAGTGGCACGAGGGTGGGGTACTGTGGGAATGGTACTGAGGTGGTTTTGTGGCGACGGCAGGAAACACCAGCTGGCAACTGCGGCTCCCAACTGAGGGTCTCATGGGCCTGGTTCTGCACAGCGCATCTAGTAACCCTGTTCTGTGGTGGTAAGGGTATCCGGGGATCACAGAGGACCGCCTATCGCAGTCGTGAGTCGGAAGTCGGGTGGTGCGCATAGCTATTGGCTCCATGGTGTCTGTGCAACTCAGCACTGGATACTACCCGCTATGCAAAAAACAAATTACTTTTTATCATTTAGTCGCTTTAAATAATTACAGATGTTATCGTGCACATCTACAACAACATCAGGGTCCACGCACCAGTACGTTAGCTTTACCCTCTTGTGGCCCTTTTGTCTGTGGCTATACTTACATCCCGGACGCTTCCACTGTTGTACCAACAAAACTCCTGTTGTATGAACTATTCAGTGTTATCACGGAGAGAAATAATATCATTTTATCGGCTACCATATCAAATTCACCCGTTGGACATTACATTCTCTTGATTCCTGCTGTAGCTGACTCAATGTGCCTGCGCGTGATCTTCTACGCAACCTCTCAGAAACACAACCCCAGTTCTCCACACTTAGCAAATGACCATAGGTATAGTGACGTACAATTGTGCCAAACTACCTCAAAACAGCTCCCAAATCACAGCAATCTTCGATGAAATACTGAGCTCTAGTTCCTCACGATGTGAGTACTTAGCGTTGGCTCTCCAAGAGGTCGCACCAATTCACTCGGCCTGCCTTGGGCTAATCGACCCGTATATTAAATCTTTCACGAGCTCTGCTCCCTCGGACTATCGATTTCTAGCTAAATCTGTTTGTGGCGCAACAGTTCTGCTTGTATTTTCTCAGATATCTGCGATTCAGCCGAAAGAAATCGTAACTGAACACACTTCCTTTGGTATGCTGTGGTCAAGTTTGAAAGGAGCGGCCATGGTCTCTTTAATCTTCGACAATTCTTCGAGGCTCACGCTCGTGAGCACTCATCTTGCTGCAGGTCAGGAAAAGATACCTCAACGTAATGAAGATTTCCGCCTCTTTTATGAAGCCTTCCGTATAGCGGAAATACCTGGTCAGTTAATCATTGCAGGTGACCTGAACTACCGCACAATCGATGGTAACTTCAGTAGTGACCAATTAAAAGAGCAAATGTCCCGCGGTCGCGTTGCTGAGGGTCTGTCTGAAGGTGAGGTAGCGTTTGAGCCAACGTACAAATATCGCTTCAATAGTGACGAACTGGTCCAAAACAGAGTACCCTCGTATTGTGACCGCATTCTTTATAGACCAATTAACGGTACGATGGTCGTTCAATACCGTTCAATCGAGACTTTAAACTCGGATCATCGGCCTGTCATTCTCTCATTGGAATCCTCACTAAGGGTTCTTAGTAGTGCACAAAACACCATGCAGCCCATGCAAATGACTCACTCAGCAGCAATGCGACTGGTAATGTCCTATTTAGCTGATTTGGGCATCGGTTCTTTGAGTTTCCTCGCGTGTACTCGCGTTGGCCGCGTGTGCTTGGTTTTATGCACAGTGGGGTTCGCTGCTTATTTATTCTGTAGCAAGTAAGTGTTATTTGTGTTATTCTAATGTTTTAATGCTTATACGAAAAGATGGAAAAGATGGAAAAGATGTGCGCAAAACTGTGTAGTCAGCGACGCAATTCGACGGTGAAAAGCAGGGGTTTGTCAGTTGCCAATTGCACCTCTTCGCAAGTTAGATGGTTTGAGGTACTCAGCTTGGTGGTAAAGCTCACGTAGTAGTCAGTAACGTCCCATTCGAACCCTTTGGTGGTTACGGTTGCATCGCCTTCCATCGGTGCGTAGCCGCATGTTTTTCCAACCAAGTTCAGAGGAGTTTTCACTTTATTGATACCTGGTTGAAGTAGCACGGTAATACTTTGGTCACTTACTAGCACCAACTGATCGCCTTTCTTAGCCGCCAGCGTGAGGCATAAGTATGAATGCCATGTGTGATCTACTCGGCCCCCTAGAGCCCCGAAGGCTAAGAATTGGCAAGGTTTTCCTTCAGTCTCTGGGAATCTTTCATGGCTTTGCCTCATTGCTTTCATAAAATCAGTGGAATTTTGATCAGGCTCTGAAACGAAGGGTACTTTCTGACTTTCGTAAAATTGTCGGGATTCTTTCGTCACAGAGTCGAAATCACCAACAACGAAGTCAGGCACATAACGATCCACATTGAGCTCTCTTAGTCTATTCGCTGCTCCGTCGGTCACAACTCGACGCGGGCAGGAATCCCACGCCTTTTCGAATATTGCGGGGTCATCGATCGGTTGATTCAGTACAATTAGAACTGTCCCAGGCATCGCTTTTCCAGCTAGCCACGAGACCATATCTGTTTCTTTTGCTTCTACCATTGAGGTTGAAAACTTTCGGATTGAGCAATCCCCTTTCAGTTTTGGCTATATAAGGAGCCTCACCCTAGGTTAACTCGATTTTACTCGGGTCTGGCGAGATAGAACCCATCACGACGGGCGTTTGTGATAGCAGGTACCCTACAGATCTACCCAGTGTGATCTCGAAGTGACGGTCGTCCTGCGGTTAATTGGAGAATATGCTTTTATGAATATATCATTCAAGCTGAGCAAGCGGAAAAACAAAGCAGCAGCTGAAAGAGGCGAGCCTGAAGTTGTTCGCTCTATAAGTGGACCTGCAATGGAATGGTTGCCTGAAGAAGCATCTCTCCTTAACTGGACGCCAAAACATGAACAAAGTTTGGAGATGTCGCTATCCAGTTTTCCAGATCCACCTAGCGCAGATGAATATGCAAGGATTTCGGTTTCCCAATTCGCCAAGTTCCTCGAAGGTGAATAGTGCTGTAGAGCATCTAAGATGATGAAGTTTTTTATTTATTCGCTACTATTTCTAGGTCTATATGACATTATCATGACCGCATCACGACGAATTTATGGATCCAATAAATGTAGGTACGTCACATGTCTTGGAGAAAGGATTTCACTGCTACCCTACCTATGAACGAGAGCAATTTCAGTAATCAAGCGCCAGCGGCCCTAGATGAGCTCTACGAGACTGCTCAGATGGAAGCACAAGCTAATGAGGTTCTCGATGAAGTATTGGTCTGTGTGAAAGAGGAAGCAGACGAGGTCGTCGAAACATCGGAACGAGTTGAGCCATCGGCGATTCTTGATAGCCGATCCTTTGAAGAGGTTCAAGATGCTGACGAGGCTTCTATTTCCAACATGTATCCCAACAGTAAGGAGGAAGCTTTACATTTAAGCAGCAGTGAAGATGAGGAGGATGTGAGTGATGTGTCTGACGAGGGCTTAGATTCTAGCCTTGTTGAGCTACTCTCAGCTCTGCAAGACTCAGCACCGGGAGAGTATGACCCACAGGTGGAGAATCTAGTTGATCGTGTGCAAGTTGATTCTAAAACATCTCAAGCAGTGATTGATGATCTTATTTCTCACGGAACATTCAAATTCATCGAAAAGTATATATTGGCTGACCCGCGTCCCATGACAACCCCTCAGATACTGGCAGCTCTTGGTTTCAATCTACCCCTCTCAGTTGTAAACGACCCGAAGTATGACCCGCAACATTTCGAAATGGCACTTCAGGTCGCGATGCGGTACACGATGAAAACTCGAGCCAGGCTACCCGCTCCAAGAACTCTCCCTGAAGTGGTCTCTTTGATTGAGAACTCCAAGAACATTCTTGTGGTGACAGGAGCAGGTATATCGACGTCGTTGGGTATACCAGACTTTCGCAGTGACAATGGCTTGTACGCGCAGCTGGAGGACCTTGGACTGGCTGATCCTCAAGAAGTATTTGATATTCGACTATTCAAGGAGGACCCATCTATATTCTATTCCGTGGCTGCGAAAATCTTACCTGAGGAAGGTATCCACAACGGCACCCCAACGCACAAATTTATCAAGATGTTAGATGAGCGAAACAAACTTCTCCGTAACTACACGCAGAACATTGACAACCTAGAACAATTTGTGGGGATTCAGGCTGAACGTCTGGTTCAATGTCATGGAAGTTTTGGATCTGCTCACTGCATCACCTGTGGGCACTACGAGCCCAATGGTGAGAAACTGTTTCCAGATATTAAGGATCTTAAGGTGCCCATATGCCCAGAGTGCTCGGAGCGTCAAAAGAAGCACAAACGGAAGTACAAGAAGGATGAAGACGATGGAGAAGAAGACGAAGACTTAAGCTATGGAGCAATGAAGCCGGATATCACATTTTTTGGGGAGGCATTGCCCCCACGATTTGACAAAATGCTTTTAGATGAAGGTGATGCAGATAAATGTGATCTAGTTATCTGCCTCGGAACGTCGCTCCGCGTATCTCCGGTCAGTGAGATCGTGAAAGTCGTCAACCGTCAAGTTCCGCAGATATACATCTCTAAAACTCCGGCCATACATCTTAACTTCGAGATCTCGTTTCTCGGCGGGTGTGATGATACGGTCGAGCTGCTTTGCCAGGCTCTTGGCTGGCCCATTGAGCATCCGATGGTGAAGAGGCCAAAGGATATGCCCGATAACGAGTTCCCTGGTGGCACTATCAAGAGCTCCGACGGTGTTTTCAAGTTCATCGATGCTTCACCGATGGAAGAAACTTAGAAGTTCCGCTAGACACCTATGCATACTATTTATCTCTGTGGTTTGACCCATTTCTTTGAATTAGAGATTCTTGGGGGAGACTCAAGAAAGCTACAGACTCGGCATTCATATAATTGTAACGTAAAATAATTGTCTATGTCTATATCCAGCCTTCCAGAGCTCTGAGGGCATTGTTTAGGCGCCTTCGGCCCTCTTGTCTCTTGCCTTCGTCCATTTGGACCTCCACGCTCAGTTTGCTTAGCGTATCTACAAATCTTTCCAGAAGTACCCGTTCAGGACCGGGTAAATTAATGTCCTCAAAGTCGTAAAGAGATGGTTTCTGATCCATCATATTTTCAATTGATTTTTTAGTGAAGTTTCGACGGCGCCCACTATTACTGTGCCTCGCAGGTTTGTGTGGCTCAGAAAGTGCTTTCCTGTGACGGCTCGGCGTTTGAGTGAACTCTGACAAACTTTCATCTTTTCCCGGTGACAAATTCACCACAGAGAGGCTCTTTGTCTGTTTTTTACCCTCATATGCCTTCCCTCTCGCTTTCGAAGCATCCGAGGGGTTGATCCGATAAGCTGAGCGCAATGACGAATCCCAGAGTGATGCCCCGCGTTTTGGATGATTAGGCGGTGCAGTTGAATGGTGTGTCAATGGGCTTCTAGAATCAAGTCCTGCGGAGTCCTTAGAATTGTTCAACGGTTCTGTGAAATGTGGGGGTGTTGGTTGTAAGCTCTGCCTACTTGAGAACAGCTCTTCCACACCTTTGGGCGCACCTTCAGTTGGAGCCCCCATTTCAGTCATTCTGCTATCTTGTAAATTGAGTCCCGCTGGTGGTGAAGCAGGCAATGGATGATGACTGTGGTTAATCGAAGAACTGAATGTCATATCATCTTCTTCGCTCAGGAGTTGAGCAAGCTTATTCAGGCTCTCTGATTTCGTCGGTAGCCTTGGTTCTCTGAGTTCCGCCGCAGGCTGTAAAATTGTACCCCGAGGAGTTCCGTATTGAGTGCCCGTAGGGCTGCTAGCCGTCGGATGATACATGTGTGACAATTCATTATCCATATTCTGGGTGAATCCAGATTCGTAAGGCACTCCAGGGTAGGTAAGTTCCAGAGAATTTTGGTCCAATACATTGCCACCTTGGAGCGGGAGAGGTGTTCTAGTAAGTGCTTCCTCCATAGCTCGACTAATTTCGCCATAGTCGCCACTAAACCGGGAAGAGGACGAAGTTCCGCCTTGTGTGGCTGTGTTCGTCTGGAAACTGGCTCTATCAATCCCGGGATCTAGACTTGACCGGCCGAGATTCGATATCAAGCCCTCGTCGCTGGAGTACTCAGCAGCAGTAACGAACATTTCACTTGCACGAGGTGATGTCACCTTTCCTCCGCTATCTATTACCGGCGGCCGAGTCGGTGGCCGTGACGGCCTTTGGAATCCGACCTGGTCAGATCCAGCTCGTGGATGATCTAAGCCGTATTGTTGGTGGGGTGGTAGGTAGCTTCTCGTAACTTGTGGTGACTGCAGTGGTTGCACAGCCTGGTACCGCTGCAGAGGTTGGATCCGGCCAAATTGATTTTCCGACTGTGTATCGCCGCTTGACCTCAGTGGCGACGGGAATGCGCCTGGCATTGCTGGGAGTTGGTCAGAACTGAGTTCCTGTCGCTCTTTGGCCAACTCCTTATCTGCGTCTATTAAGGGGTTGATATCATCCTCAGTTATATCATGCGGCAGTTGAGTATGTTGGGAGGTATTCGTCTGTGTCTGAGGACCTACCGTTGGCGAGCTAACATGCGTATGCATGGGTACTTCCACCTGATTCATGGCAATCGCCTGTGCGTGCGCCAACTGTGGTATCGTGGAAGCAGAACTTATATCTCTCCGATGTCCAACGCTGGTTGCCCATTGATCTACAGTCTGCGAATTCTTACGAGAGTGACTGCGTACTTTGCCTCGCTGCAAATCAAAATCACTTAGAACGTCATTCATGCTCAATATCGAATCTCGCGCGCGTCTGATCTGAATTTCACGAGCTTCATCTAGATTTTTTCCATCCATTGGAACGGCTTGGCCTAGCTCCAAGATTTGACTAGAGCGATAATTGCCCGGTGAAAGCGACCACTTAGCGTCCAAATCTTCAATGCGATCTGTGCCAGATCGTAGTGGAGAACTTCCAGATGATTTGTGGATCGGCCGGAATGAAGGTGTCGCGGGAACAGAGAAACCAGGACCAGAAGCAGGTATATTGTCTTCCAAGGCGTTTGTTGAGGAAATTTTGTCACCTAGTAAACGTTGGTTCGAGTTCGGAGTAGCTATTCCCTTTCGCCCCGGCACTTGCTGAGCCTCTGGGATTGGCGGTGTCACGCCACGATTATCGGGGGATTCTTGAGAGGTGAACACAGGCGCTTGAGGTGCCACAGGAGTTGGCACTGAGCTAGGTGTCAACGTCTCGGTGCGGCTTGTGAGTTGAGCACTACCCAAAGAGCAGTCTGATGCGTTTCCTGGGTTTTGAGCAGACGCCGCACTGAGCTCAGATTCTAGACTGACCGTAGATACCGAGCTTGTTGCAGGAGTGTGAAAATCCTGTAAGCTGGGTTGAGAATTAGCAGGCTGAGGCGACACGTCGAATGACCTTTGGTGCTCGGAGTTTGAAGGCAAATGTGACGCGTCTGCAGAAAGAAAAGTCTGTCTACCGCGCAGCAGAGACGGGTTGAAATTGGGAGGCTGATTTACAACGCTTGAGCGCGGGGCCGGTTGGTTGCTGGACCCGGGCAGCCTATTCAGGTAAGACTCGTCCTCTTTAGGTGTCCTATCGACTTGAGTTATGCCGTAGGCTGGCTGTCTTGCATTGAGGCCCGATGTCTTTGCAGCACTTTCACTAGGCATTATGGTGCAGCTGCAATGCGGGTTGTATAATTTCCTGCTCAAATGCAATGTTTCAAGAATATCCCAGTATCCGGTGAATCAGCTAATCAGTTTGTAAGGGTTGACGCAAGTCTGACAGACTAGTTATAATCGCGCGTTATGATTTTTTTAGCAATTCAATTGTGTTGCCGTTGAAATTTTTAGTGAATGAATTATCGTGGTCCTGCAACAGCCCTCAGTATGCGGTCCCACTCAGTCGACTTCTGCTGGATGCCTTCAATATCCAGCGTGGCTGGCTCTGATAATTTAGTGGTAGGGGTAGCTGCATGTTTCACTCGAGTCCACATTGAGATCGTGACCCAACCGGGGTAAATAAGTTGAGAACTATATAATAAAGGCAGTCATCGCGTTAACATGCAACCCTAAACCTACAGGCCCTGCTGGAGTGGCACGAGTGAGACATTTCAAGACTTTTACTGTTTCCACCATCCTATTAATCAATACCTATTTCAAAGTGACCTTGTTTATATTCGTGGCTCGATTTCATGTGATCTAGTAGCTTTTCATCAAAAGCACAAATTAACTCGGAAATATCACTCTCTAACACTTGGACTTTTTATATTATCCATATATGTATACATATATCCATATATATATAAGAGAGTTAATTGATTAATGACGACAATGTTTTCAACAAGTAGGAGGAGTCTCACATAGGACGGTTAATCAGGGTACACACATGCGTGTGTCGTGAGCGGATCGGTGGAAACCTTTGAAAATGGACGCAACGCACCCAAAGACAGTAACTAGCTCTGTTTATTAGCGTAATGAATCATCATAATTGCTTGCTGGTACGAAGTACACTAAAATGCATGCCAGAGCCATTCTACTATTTATATGGGAATCAATGAGCCTAACCCACTCTTAACAATAAGTATTTGAAAGATTGATCCACGACCCACAGCACAACATTTTTTAACTATTCGGAACCGCTCTCTTCCTCATCGAGCACCGCAGAGTGTGGTGGTCAGTAACTACTCGATCATTTCCCCTACTCCAAGCTAGATAACTTAACTGCGTCAAAGAAACGATCACGAATGCATCAAAAGAATTTTGCCCAGGTTGGACTTAATGGTGACTACACCAGGATGGCTCTTCCGAGGCTTTTAGTTATTTAGGCGATCTTGGACGTAAATTCGCCCGAGAGCACGGGCTGTGGCCGATGTAAAACCCCGAACCCAGGGGTGCCTACCTCACCTGGGCTATTTAAAACTAGCAAACAGCTTCAAGCCCCAGATTAGGAGTTATTTAAATGACCGAATTGGAAACCGTATCAACAGCTCCCCACGATAAGAAACACAAGGAGAAGAGTGAGGCTATTTGATAAATATATATGTATATCTGAAGCTCAAGTTAATTGGGTTAGGCACTGCAGCCTTCAGCATCGCCCTATTGTCTCGTAGATCACATTCCTCATCTCTAGTTGTGTCGCATTGCCCATAAAAACTCTCATTTGTGATTAAAATTTATGATTTATGGATTATGAAACGAAATTTATGCTATTATCCAGTACTGTCAGATGATTCATGATGAGACCCGATCATCAATTGTAATTGCGCCTTATGGGGTCCTTGAAATATCATTGTAGTAATAACCTAGCCCTGTTCAGGGCTGGGTACGAAAAAAATATCTAGGCTATATATCATATTTGATCCTTTTGCAAAAACAAACGCAGCGACTATGGGTAAAAAAATTGTTACAGACGACAAAGTTAGCAAAAAGGACTTGAAATCCAAGAGGAACCAAGCTGATGCTAAGGAATTGATCGAATCTAAGAAGACTAAGGCAGCTGCCAAGTCTGAGACATCTTCCAGCTCTTCCAGTTCCAGTTCTTCCAGTTCCTCCGACTCATCCAGCTCCGACTCATCCAGCTCCGACTCTTCTAGCTCTGATTCTTCTGACTCTTCTGACTCGTCTAGCTCTGATTCCGAGGAGGAATCCAGTAAAGACGACAAGGAAGATGCTAAGAAGGACATGAAGACTGAGAGCTCTTCGTCGTCGGATTCAACCTCTTCTTCAGACTCTTCTTCAGACTCAGACTCTTCGTCAGACTCTTCTTCTGATTCAGACTCTGATTCAGAGTCGGAGAAGAAGAACACTAATTCGAAGACTTCAACGGACTCTTCGGACAGTGACTCTTCATCGAGCTCTTCCTCTAGCGACTCTGATAATGAAGACTCTGAGACTAAGTCCGAGTCTAAGAAGCGCCGCGTCAGTGAAGAGACGCCAGAGGAGCCCTCTTTCAAGAAGTCTAAGGCAAACAGTGGTGCTGCTACCGCTATTGCTTCAAATGAAGAAGGATCGACTAATGTTTTCGTTGGGCGATTAAGTTGGAATGTGGACGACTCGTGGCTTCTTTCTGAGTTTAAAAACACCTTGGAAGGCGTTATGAGTGCTCGTGTGATCACTGACCGTGACTCTGGCCGCTCCAAGGGCTTCGGATACGTTGATTTTGATACCGCTGCGAATGCTGCCAAGGCCCTCGAGGTTATGGCGGGTCGTGAAATTGACGGCCGCCCGATTCACGTGGATCTTTCTTCTACTGCGCGCAAAGCCCCTGTTGAACGCCAGAACCAGCGTGCACAGAAGTTCGGCGATCAACTTTCGACCCCGAGCGATACACTCTTCGTTGGCAACCTCAGCTTCAATGCTGACAATGATGCTCTGTACAATGCCTTTGTCGACTTTAACGTCCAAACTGTCCGTATTCCTACTCACCAGGAGTCGGGACAACCCAAGGGCTTCGGATACGTCCAGTTTGCCTCAGTTGAGGATGCCCAAGCTGCTGTGGAGGCACGCAACGGTGAATATATTGCTGGTCGCTCAGTAAGACTTGACTTCTCCACTCCCCGTCAAAACAACAACTCCAGCGGCGGTGGATTCAGTAATGGTGGCAACCGCGGTGGGTTTAGCAACGGCGGAAACCGTGGTGGATTCAGCAACGGCGGAAACCGTGGTGGATTCAACAATGGAGGCAACCGTGGTGGATTCAGCCGCTCTGCAGCTCCTAAGCCCCAGGGAAAGAAGGTTACGTTCTAAGAGATATTCTTAGCTTTTGTACTGTATTATTAATCCGTTCGTATTATACAGCTATGCGTATTATAGAGAAATTGAATGAATGATCGTCGTTAGAGGATTGTGCGAATACGGCGAGTGTTGTATATATATTGTATTGAACTATCGAGTGGGAGGCCGTTAATCACATAGTTGTGTTTGAAAAAGGGTAGAACCAACATTTCAGTAAGCGAAAACTGCCCTCAGTTATAGCTCAGAGCCGTGGGCTTGCTAGCTAGGACTTCGTCACTAAAATCATCAAGGTCGATGGTAAGTGTCATTGGCGCCGGAACCGCGGGTTTGAAAGAGTAAGTGGTGAAGCTGGCGTTGTTTGCGATGGTATGGGTGTATGAAGGAGCTTGAATTGCTCCAGGAATACCGGCCTCAATGGGCAGAATATCTGAATCGGTAACATTCATGCGCGCGTTGGCGAGCCCAATCTCATAATGGTCAATGTCGAAAACAACATACATGGATCGCAAAAAGACGTCACCCAGGATATACATGTAATCATCATCTGCTGGGCCAACAGCCAGAATGGCCTGGGGCTCGCCATTGATCTCGAGAGGAGTTACGCCATCCTTCTCGTTTACCGCAACAAGAAGATTGCTAGTTGGGACTTGAATGATAGCGCCACTGAAATCGAGGTAAAACGTGTCTACATTCTCAACAGCGGCGTCAATACTTCCGAAGTAGTATCCCAGATCTTCATCGTAAATAAAGCCCAGGGACTTACCCATGGCGTGCATAATGGGCTCTGGCAAGTACGAGAATGAAGTACCCGAGTCAAGAAGAACTGCGATCGAGAACGTAGCTAGAGGCAGCCCATCTGCAGTGATAGAGTCTAGCATAACACGTGTTTGAATAGGGTGGTCGGTGTACTTGTAATAATTGTTGTACACCGGCACAACCCACAAATTACCATCATACTTTGCCCGATCTACGCCACCAAACAGAATAGATCCACTAGGAGCCCCCACATCGTTCAACCACAGGCTATAAGCATTGGTAGATATGAGACCCTGTTCCTTCATGAGCGTGGGAACGTTGAAATAGGTTGGATAAACACCAGTGCCGTTGCGATAAATGTGCGCTTCAGCTTCATTGCCTTGGAATCCAACACCAAACACGCACGTAGTAGAGTTAACGACATTAGCCACGGCAAATGTGGCATTGGCAACACTAACGTTCCCCAAGTTAATGTTGTCCATGCCCATTGTGCCGTTAGCCATCGTATGATCCCCGTATTCGATTGAAAACGGAGTTTTGAGAGCATGGTAGGTGTCACTCATATTCGGACGGAAAACAGAACCATTACAGTCGATTCCGGTGAGATTCGATGGGTCGGACGTGCAATACGGGTTATCACCAGCCATGACCCAGAGATCAGATGATCCGGTATCGATGGTGAAATCCACCATTTGAGGAGGCGTACCAATACCAAGCTGAATTTGATAGTAGTACTGCTCATTGACTAGGCTCACCTCTGCGAAGTTTTCATTGCTGGTGGATGAAACTTTGACGATGTCATCGCCACGCTTGATGGACTTACGCAGGTCAAACTCGATCACATTACCTGCGGGCATTGAAAACGGCAAGGCTACGCCAAAGCCCAAAGATTGCAGGGTGAGAAAGTGTGCTAGCATCGTACCACGATTGACAACAAGCCGCTTCGTTTACTCCTAAAAGAATGACTATTCTATCATAGACGACAATGGATCCACATTTATAGATAAATGTTCCAGCTGATCCGAGCTTACCATTATTAGAGATTAGAGTACAAAAACTGGGTCTCTGAGCGAAGCTAAGCTTACAGCTAAAACGTAGCGTATCGTATCTGGGTAGGGCATGTAACCTGGGCAATGGCTACAGCATCAGCTTCCAATGCTGGTCACGAACTTCCTCGATCTTAAGATATACATTAATACCCCGCTCTAGACCCATATCTCCCAATTGCACTATAATGATGTATGTGTAGACTATGTATGCTATATTATAAACCTTATGCTAGATCGAACCGTTTCATATAGGCCTCAGTGAACTCAATCGATATGAATTGCCTGCTGGTGAATCAAATTTCGGCGACGCTCGGGGTGATCAAGGCCTAAGGAGTCTCCTGTTTGAAACTTATCATACAAGACTGTGTCATCAGTTTCGATATAACGGGGATCGTCGATGCCATCGCAAACAAGGGAGAACTTGATTTTCTCAAGAGTTTTATCAGTTTCCCTTGAGACGTGGCGCATTAGTTCAAACACTCGTTTTCTGGTATCCGCAAACACCTCATTGGGAACAATAGCGCACTTAAAAGGATCACCATGTGACCGGGTGGGATCTTTATTGTAGTGGTAAACAGTGACAAGTTTCGCGTTTTCCAATTCTCTAGCCGAAATTTCACCAGGTGTCAGGCGGGCAGCATAAATATGAAGTCCTTGAGACATGAAACCAGCCACCTGTCCGATTGTGGTCCTGTTAATCTCCTCAACCTTTCGACTGTGCTTGGAGACATAGATACCTACCTCTTTATCCGGCACTCCCAGTTTTTGAGCAACACTCTCCACCACCGGCGTTTGGGGTTCAGACAATAGAATCTTTTCAGACTCCTCACCCATAAAACCCATTTCTAGCCAGACAATAGGGAGCTCAACCAATGATTCGAATGTCGCCAAGGGCATCGACAGCTTGCGATATAATATTGGTACCACATCTGACTGAAGGTCACACCATAATTCAGATATGTTGTCTCCCGAACTGTGTAAAGTTACACTTGGTTTCCAGCTGGCAGGGTATGACCTGAGTTGCAGGCGACTACCGTCATGACCGACAGCGGCACCTATTTTTTCGACTACACTTTCCGGGGAATCCCGAATATCTATTGTCACAGACAGTTCTTTGGGATTCGATACAATTGACTCGTCATTGTTAATAACTTGAGTCGTTATATCGCCAACAGAGCCCTTCTTCCCGGATTCTTCATCGTCGGTGCCTGATGAGTCAGTTTGATCGTTTTCCCTTTCACGAGAATAGATAGGATTTAAAACAAGTCTGAGCTTATTAGCCATGTTGTCGAGGTATTGCTCCAGATGGTCATCATTCGATGTGACTATCAGGATATCACCCATCTGGACACCAGCAGACTCCGCGGTTGCCATCATGTCAAGTCTCAGGATGGCTGGAGAACTCCGGCCAGATTCGACATAGACGCTAGAACTTTCATCAAGGTTTAGTGTGGTTTGTAGAGGCTCATGGGCATCAATCCAAGCCACTGCTTCGGCCTTGAGATTACCAGCGTAGAATGACTTCGTGAACACCATGCGATATCTATGCTCCGAAACACCACCTGGCGTCACAGGAGGAGCAGGGGCACTGAAAACCAGCGGACTAGCATGGCCGACCCACAGAGCGAGGTCTTTCGCTTCGTAGCCATGGCGCAGTGGGAGCATTTGTAACTTCCTCTGAGGTACTCGTACACTTTGGGGCACGGCTTTAGGTGGAGCTAACCACATTGATCCACCAGCCATCTGTGTGTTGAGAATGTCGAGTGATGTATCGAGGCGAACTTTCAGCAGTTTGGGCTGTTCCAACTCGTTGGTATTATCAAGCCATGGAACTACACCCAGACCGACGTGGTGCTCATAAGATTCAGGCGACAAGACACGAATTGTCAAGTATTGCTGCTGTTCCGCTATTGCCTGTAACCGCAGCTCTTCAGCCTTGAGCTCTGCCTCGATCTTTCGCATGACCTCCGTGGGTGGGCTGGACTTTCCTTTAGGAAGTACGAAATCAAGCGAGTCAGAGCGTATGTAGACCAACATGTAGGCTGAAGTCACACGGCGCACCGCCGAACCTTCGTTGCCTCCGAAATTCTCCTCCAGAACTTCATGTAAAGATGCTTTTGTAACACGATCATCGTCGAATCGATACCAATCACCATTTGCTTCGGGCTTAATCAAGGCATAATAGTGTCCTGCATTAAGCTCGCCTGAATGAACAAGAACGCCATGTAACTGGTACTTCCAGGGACGAGAATCGTCTTCCACGAATTCCGCAAGGTCTAGTTCAAGTGGAAACTCGTACAAGTCATTTACCTTGACCTCGGTCTCACGCATCCAGTCGAAGTCATATCGCTTAAGCTGGAGGTGCAATACTGGCGGTAGTGACTGGAAAATCACACCTTTGACGGCGTCCTGAAGACCATGCTCACCAGCGGCATATTGGTTGTCACCTTCCAGGGTTTCCGAGGCACAATAATCTCTAAAACTATCGTACACGTTCCCCATGTTCTTAACATTCAGCTGAATATCCCAGAACTCTTCCTCACGGCTGGACTCAAACGGAACGTTGATACACTTGATGAAGCTCCTCATACGACCAACAAAGAGTTTCGTCAGAAAGCCCTCTACCTCTGTGCCCTTCATCTTAGCCTCCACTCGGTCCATCAGCACACGAGCAAGCTCCTGAACGTCGTGCTGCATGAAAGAAGCCGTTGAGTCCCAGCCGAAGGCGTTAGTGAGATCGGTCGTGTCCACAGCTGGCTTTGAGGTGGCCAGCTTATAGAATAAACGCTGCAAGCCACCTGTAGCGCCGGACGGATTTGGAATAGCATAGACTGCGTTCCGAAATGCGCCTGTAAAGTAAAGACTTTGAAGAAGGGAATTCAAGTAACACGTGGCTCCTTGGTTAACAAGGCCAGTATACCCCGTAACTTCGCGGGAGTCATAATTTTCAAAGTCGTGCCACAGGATACCTGTGGGGTCAGCCAAGACGTCAATGTCCACCGTGACGTTGACGCCGAGGTCACCTGCAGGGCTCAAAGGTGCTATTAGGGGCGCAGATCCGATTTGAGTTGCCACAAATGCAGATCTGATGCTGATGTACTCAGTGTAACCCCAGTCAGTGACTTTAGGAGAGAAACGATGGTGAGCACGCTGCGTTTGCAACGATTTGGGTGACTCTGGGTTGTACATAGTGAGTGCAAATGATGAGCACACATACCAGGGTTTATCACTTTCAGTGATTTCAGAGGGATCGGAGTTTGCTTCTGATCCCGAGAAAGTACGCAACTTCTGCTCGGGCTTTACATCTGTGGCAGATTTCTCGAGGTCACTGGGCACACTCTCAGTGGTGGAAAACTGCTCGCCAGTACCATCAGTACTGGTTAACAAGCTCTCTTGTAATAGCGACTCATTGCTTGTTTGAGTCGAGAGTCGAGAGTGCGAATCTGCTTCGCTGATTGACGTGATCATGGCATGTGTCGCAAGATCTTCACCTGGCGCTTCATGGTTAGTTATCATATCTTCTTCGGTAACTGTTTCCATTTCTGCATTGTTGCGCTTCAGTTTTTTTACCTCACTCGACGCGGTACTGGGTGCCGGTCCTAAGGCATTAAGGTACAATGACACGAAGCCTTGTCTCGAGGAGGCCGGATTTCCATTTGGGAACAGGAGGATTTCGAAGAGGTAACCCCCACATTCAATGGGGACAGAGCATGCACGTTCACTGAGCTTATGCCAATCCCGAATCTCCCAGGTGAAGCGCCTAGAGTCAGTCACCTCTGTGTTGGGGAATTTCTCGACTTGGACTCGCGGGTCGCTCTCGATGGCTTTGTCAGAATCGGGCATGTTACCGCGTTTGAAGCAGGTTTGTATAGTTTGAAGTTGTCGAGTGTGGTGAATGCTGTATCCCGCTATGAAGTAGTAGTTGTTGTTGTTGTTGTTGTTGTAGTTGTAGGCTTTAGTGACTGTGATGGGGGTGTGTGGTGGTGGTGGTTTGGCTCGAGGGCACCCACTAGTGATAAGCTGAGTCCTGGGATCGAGGGCACTGTGCCCCCCCCCCACCCTCACCTATTACTAGTCCTATTACTAGTCGGCTAATTTAACCGATGAATGGGCACGTTTGTGATTACAATATATAGCGATAAGATCTCTCAATTGAAATTGAGAACTAAATTCGATCAATTTTTAATTATTTAAATTTGCAAACTGAGATTATTTCGCACAGTTATTTAAGTCTGAGAATGACTCGCCAGAAAGTGCACAGCTTTGTCATAGACGCCCAGCGCCTGACCAAGACCAAGGGGATGGTACCGCACGGGGAGTGGCTCTCCGGCGTGCGCAGAATCAGCAAAAATGCTAGGGTTGGGGCAGTCGGCACTTGTCGTTCCAGACCCGTGAGAGAATGAGGTTCCGTGGGTGGATGATGTCGACAAGACGCCCCTCGTATGTCATTAACGTATACAAGCATGTGCATTTCGATGCCGAAGACGAGTATTGAAAACCGATAGCCAAATCAAGTTTTGCAAATCAATAGCCAAATCTATCATATGTATCATGTAGTGATATTTATATATAATAAAATATATGATTTAGCAGTTACGGTGCAGGTGCTGATGGACTTGTCTTGCCGAAGTTCTCATCAATGTCGAGAAGTAGCTTGAGCGAATTGCGCGATCGAAGGTACTTAACATTTATGTCCTCAACTGTCTTCTCGGCGGTAGGAACAGAATGTCCAGCCTCGCTATGATCTTGGGCGGATCCCGGATACGGGAAGACTCGTTTCAATACTTCATAGGCCGCCAATGTGAATCCGAACTGGGGAGACGACCGCAAGATTCTAGCCGGGCCACCCTTGAAGAAAGCCTTGAATCCTTCTTCACGATAGATACGCTGAGTCGCATTCATAAGACCCGTGTACGCGGTCTCACCTTCGCGTGTGGCCACCTGAAGTCGCGTCTTGATGACGTCAAACGGGGTAGTGAGATATGCAGCAGGAATGCCAGCAATAGCGCCTGCGAGTAGCAGCTGCCAAGTATTCAAGCGCTTATTGGGACCTTCTCCAAACATATCCTTTTTAAGGTGCGAATACGATGGGAAGTAGATTGCTGAGAATGGCACATCACGCAGCAAGCAAGCAGTGGCACCTTTGTACAAGCCGAATAGGCCTAATTGTCGTACAATGGAGACGGCAGATTGCCTGGCCATCGTCCCTCCACTGGAAGCAGCGAGTTCACCCTGAACTTGGAGACGAATCTTGACAATCTCCAGTGGGTTGGTGAAAACCACTTGACATGCTCCGGCACTGCCACCTGCAAGGATCTCACTGGGGATATTGACGTTTCCATTTTCATCAGCTAGCATACCACGTACCAGATCATTTACGGTAAGTTTGATCGCCTTCTCCGGCGCTACACCGATCAACTGTGGTCCAAGTCCTGAGTAGAGACCACGGAACCCTTCATTTTTGAATACTTTTTGGAAGCAATCCCAAGAGTTTTTGTACAAACATTGTACACCAGGGCCGCTCCTCCGTTGGTTTTGCATACGTGTCTTCACGAGGTCGATAGGATAAACCATAGTTGCTCCAAACGCGCCAGCCACACTTCCCAAAGCGAAGTTGTAAACAGAAGAGAAAACGGAGTGGAAGAAAGACCCCGGATCTTTGCTGAAATTCTTGGCGGCTTCAGACATTTTAATGGAAGATTCACGGTAAAGGCTTTCCTTATCTCTCCATGTCGGATCGAAAAGGATGTCGAAAGATTCCAAACTAGCTACATCGCCAGTCCGTGTAACACCCCCAAAGTGGAACAATAAGTCGATCTCTAGAGGCGTGAAGAACCCCCATTTTAGTCTTCTCGCGGCTTCTTCAGTGAAAGCCTGCTTCGTAACGAAGCCCTCTGGATCAGCCGAATTCTCAGCAATCTGCTCAATTACTTCAATACGATTGATCATGGTAAAGAATGCACGAACTGTTGCATAGCTGACCAGCGTCGCCTTAGAACTTGGTCTATTTATCACAGTGTGTAGGCGCGAGAGAAGGTGATTACTGAGCTTATGACGAGCAACCGAATTGACAAGAAGCTCGAATTCCTCAGGTGTAATGAAACCCTTTTGATCTTTGTCGAGGTACTTAAAGTACTGACGCACACGTTCACCAGCCAATCCATTGAGCATTTGGCAGAATTGAGAGTATGTCATCCGATGACGATGCTTTAGATCTCCAATGTATAGTGAAGCCCAAGGACCATTCCAGTCAAATGGGAGGCCAGAGTTACTGCGATTGGCATTGTACGTTTCCACAAAGTCGGAGAAGTTAACATAGCCGCTACCGCTGCGATCGAAGAGGCGATACGCGACCTGGAACTCCGCGTCGGGCCGATCGAGGAGGGTATCGAACCAGAGCCAGTCTCGCAACGTGACACGGCCCTTTTTAGCACGATCAGCGACGTCAAAAAGCACACTATAAGTGTTTCGGCCAATCTTAGCGAAGTTCTCGGAGCTTGCCGGTGCAACTGCATCCACAAAAGTTTTCACAGTCAAATAAGGCTCTCCATTTTCATCCATGTCTTTCGCATGTTGTTTAAACACGTTCTCGGCATCTAAATTGTAATCCATCTGCTGAGTGAACGTGACTGACCCGCCTAGTAGTGTCTCGATGCTGGTGCTTAGAGTTACGCGAGGGATACGACTTCACAGATCGGCGGCAATTGCGCTTCCGTGGAGGTTCAACGATATCAAATGAATTTCTTGGTTAGTATTGAGCTTCCAAATATTTCTTCAACTTGGAACTGCACAGGTTGGAGTAGTTGGGGGATAAGTTTAGTCCCAGGATTCACGGTATTATAAACGCAGTTACCCCGGGCCTGACCCCGGGCCTGACCCCGGACCTGAATTTTATGTGCCGAGCACACAGACGCGCAGTTCCAAGCGGGGAACTGCCTCGGACCGTAGGGTTCCATAAGCGGGGGAGGAAAGGGGTGATCACCTGATCTCAGTTACCGCGCGACCGTCGGAATGTATGGCTTTCGATATATTACGATAAACCATTATTCAAAGCTCACCATACGCTCATAAAATTAATGCAACTAATGATATAAATTAGCCGCGTATAAATATATGAGCCTCACTGGTATAACTTTCTCAATGCGATAGTACCCCAAGCTATGTACCAGTACCACGACTTGAGCATTTCATTTAACCAGAAATACCACTGGTGACGTATGAATAGCTGGGAATGTATCAACCTATGAACAATAGGAAACACATCTTTCTTGGCAGCGTCGACCATTATTAGGACAACCCACATGCACACCCACAAGGCGTCGGGTGATATACCCTAACATCCTCGATTGCAGCTGTAAACATCTGGGCGCAGACCCACTTCAACTTCGCACGACTACACTTGTGTACTCGCCCGCTCTCGCTACAGCGCACATAGACCATCAAAAATGCAGCGCAGGCTCTCAATGCGCCGTCTCAGCATTTTAGAGCCGATACAGGAGAGCAACTTGACGGATGAGCTCACTGAAGGTCCGCGCGCAGCGCCAATCAAACCTATTGAATCGCGACGGGTCAGTGTGGAGTATTCTGTCAATATTCCTGTCAACGAAAGACCACCCGTTCGGAAGAAGGTTATTAATATTGAGAACATTCAGCGCAAATCCATTCAAGTTCACAATTCCCCTGAGTCGTTTGGTGGCCTACATGTCTCGTCACCTCAATACCCGCAACCGGACCGGCGTGAGTCTCATAAGAGAAGTCATCAATCACTCGAAGGGATGGTTCCGGCCCCAAAGAAGAGCAACTTTTCACTGCAACCCTGTTCGTCTAGTGTCACGAATTTGCCTTCGTACGCGCGACCTACTGCTGCCTCACAAGCGAAGATCAGCGCAAGAAAACCCACAACTGGTGGCCATAGGCAGAAGCGCTGAACCAATTCCACCAGGGCGACGCAATTCCAGAAATTCACTCGTCATTATCTAATACGCATCCTCTGTTTCATTATTTATTGATATTTATTTATTCCTTCTGCTTTATAGACGGTTGTGGCGTTTACGCGAAAACATCGAATCTAGTTTACATAAAAATAATTTGAATCAATGACATCTAGATACTTCTGCTTCATTAGGAAGTGGTCGTATTCACAGCAGTATTTGGCGGTGGAGCAAAATTGACGCGGGTCACGTCAAGCAGCTTTCCGTTACAGTTCAATTTTTATTATCTGGGGAGACGTGACTGCTCCAAGTCACCATGAGAGTCCGAGTCCACCGCTACTTTGGTGAAAAGGATCCGTCTTGACGTTACATACCCCTGCGGAGTAGTTCGTTTAGCAGAAATGTCTGACTTCTCTTGTGCATTCCAGGGCACCAAGATCAATAAATAGGAATATCGAAACCAGTCTACGAGCGATCCAGCAGCTCTTCTGCAATTGCACTTTCGGTATCTTCATCATGACCCTCTAAGTCTGGGGGGATAACCTGCATCTGGACACTAGGGGCACTGTCCAAAAATCTCAGCCGTTCTACGATGGATATATGGACCTTTTCCAAATAATCTCTGCTGTTTTTGTTTTCCACACGTCCATCGAGTTTGGGGAACAGAGAGTAGTCCGGACCAAAGTAATTCAGAAACGGTAAATCTTCAGGCAGCTCTGTCTGCATCTCTGCATTCACACAAACGGAAGTCTCGTACGCCCATAAGCGAGATACATTACGAGGGGTATAACCACCGCCTCCAACAACCATCATTGGTATACCAAATGATTTCGTAAACTTGACACATTCTGCATGAGCTTTTATGTTAAGGTTGAATCCCCCAAGTCTGTCACCCCCAAGAGAGTCGGCACCACATTGCAAAACCACTGCAGAAGGCCTGAACTTTGTCATTACTTGTTCTAAGACAGATCTATACAAGCTGATGTATTGGTTATCCTCAATTCCATCCTGCAAGGGTACGTTCAAGCTATAGTGCTTGCCTTTTTCAGCTCCCACCTCATCCAGGTCTCCTGTTCCTGGAAAATAGTGGCCATCAAATTTATGGAAGCTGAGTGTCATTACACGGTCGCTCAAGTAAAACGCTTCCTGTACGCCATCTCCATGGTGAACATCGATGTCAACATATAGTACGCGCGGACACGTTCTCAGGAGATTGAGTATTCCCAGCACAATATCATTGATATAGCAAAACCCAGAGGCCTCAAACTTCTTGGCGTGATGGAGGCCACCAGTCCAATTGATAGCTATATCACTTTGATTGTTTATCAATTTCCGGCTCGCATCTAAACTGCCACCAGCACATATCGTGGCGTAACGATATAGCCCATCAAAAATCGGACAGTCCAGACCAATGTTGAATTTCTCAATTTCGGCGGGGAACTTTCCTAGGGACGTCGGTGTGACCCTTTGAAGAAACTCGATATAGTCCTGATTGTGAAAATCTAATATCTCCTCTTCAGTCGCGGGCCGCGGTTTGTACCAGTCCATGTAGTTGTGCAAACCGTAGCTGAGCACTAAGTGGTCTGTGAGCATAAGACGGATCGGCTTCATGGGGTGTGTTGGGCCGAAATGATATGGTGCTGCATCTTCATTGAAATGATACGAAACTCGCGGGTTGTAATCTGTGATCAGCTTCTCTGCCTTAGGTATAGACGCGGCTGTTTTCGCATCATACGTGAATGTAGCCATAGCATGCGTCAAAGATCTGCGATGATGGACACTAGAGATGTGTCAAGTTAGGCTTGTAGAGATCTGAAATATATGCAGTCTGTGCACGGTAGATTGCCACAGTATCAAATCTTGGTCCAGTTTAAGAGCTCTCTGAGTGATGCTTCTCCTGGGTTCGGGGTTTGTACGCAGTACAAGCACAGTCGGCTACACCCTATACTGCGCCCAACCACCGGGAGCCCTGACTCCACACCACACACATCGTCACCACCTTCGCCACTACCAACCTCACTAGTTCGACCTATTCACAATGAGCGCGGCTGGATTTGACCGTCACATCACAATCTTCTCACCTGAAGGGCGTCTGTACCAGGTTGAGTACGCTTTCAAGGCTATCAAATCCACGAACCTCACTTCAGTAGCTTTGAAGGGCAAGGACTGCGCCGTCCTTGTATCTCAGAAGAAAGTCGGCGACAAGTTACTTGATGCTTCGACAGTAAACTATGTGTTCCCACTCAGTGACAAGCTTGGTTGTGTTATGAATGGCCAAATTGGCGACTCGAGAGCGCTCATGACGCGTGCACGGGGAGAAGCCCTTGACTTTCGCTACAAACACGGTTATGATATGCCTTGCGATGCCTTAGCGAAGCGCGTCGCGAATCTGAATCAGGTTTACACCCAGCGCGCTTATATGCGCCCATTTGGCGTTGCCATGACAGTTATTGGTAATGACGATGAAAAGGGACCCTTGGTCTATAAAATCGACCCTGCTGGATATTATAGTGGCTACCTCGCCACTTCTGCTGGACAGAAAGAACAAGAGGCGAACAACTGGTTGACTAAGAACCTGAAGAATAAGACCGAGGCACCTGGTGACTGGAAACAGGTCATAGAGCTAGGAATTACATGCTTAAGCGATGTAGTGGCGGTGGATTTCCGGAAGGGCGATCTCGAAGTTGCCTATGTTGGTGCAGATGGAAAGTTTAAGGTATTGACACCAGATGAGATTGAGGAGCGTCTGGTCGCTATTGCAGAACAGGATTGAATATGTCTCTTCAGGATTGAATATGAATCATAGTTTCGAAGGTAAGCTAGCATAGAATCAAAAATATATATATCGTCAAGGAAAAAGTCAGGTTATAATGTTATAAATTGGGCCGTGTTACTATGGCAAGAGTATTACTTGTGTTGGCCTTGAGATTCCGCAACTTCACCCAACCATTTGTCTAGTAGAAGTTGCTCAATGGCATCCCGTGGTTGTTCTTTGATAGAATTCACTGCCGGAGTCTGAGTGGTTAATCGACTGATACGCTTCACCAGATAACTTTCAACATCCACTGTTGGTGGATCTGCACGTAGAAGATCACTGATTTCATCCAGATTTGGGTCGCGAAACTTGCGAGCCGCATGTTCAAAGATGCGTACCAGACTCTGGGGTTGTGATATCGTGTTTGATGACGATATGGTGTCATGATCCACAGTTCCAGTTTGTGAAGCAGAGGTTGCTGTGGATGTAGCCCGCTCATCAGATTGGGGTAGCAGACCTCTATTAGCCGAAGAGTTTCGTTCACTACCATGCTTGACAACCTGTGGTGATGCGGCTATGGAAGGGGGTGGGTTTTGCAGTATCTGTTCAAGAGAAGGTTGAGGTCTGATCGTGTCGAAATCCCAGTCATCTGCGGGATCTTCATCTTCTGTACGCACTTCCTCACGCCCCAGAGTATAATCTGATCCCTCAGGTTCTAGACGTTCACTATCGCCAATGGGATGCATTGTGGTTGAATAAGAAGTATTACCATCTCCTGCAGATACATTGAGGGCCGAAAATTCGTTCAATGTGCCTTCACTTTCAACAGAAGAGATCATAGAGATGCCACTTGCTGGCACGGATTCCTGTATGTCTTTCTGTTGAACTTGGATAGAACGTGAGGGTGCCGTCGATTTTGACAACGATTTTGAGTTCTGCCTCCCCCCATCAGTGCTCGCTCTAGAGTAGTCCTTTGGTTTCATTCTACGTCTAGAATTGGTATGGCTTTCAACTCTGTTCTTCCTTGCCGAGGATTTGTTAATTGTAGCCGTTTGCACGTCCGGACTAGTCGTGTTTGATGATTGAAAATGGTTAAATGACAAGGTATCGATAGTTTTTGATCCATCTTCCGCAATACTGGCATGAGGATGAATACCTGCAATGATTTGGGAGACATCTGTTGGTTCCTCGACTGTTTTCCTGTGGTGAATCAGCGTGACCAACCCCTGTCGGCTTCTTCGAACCATGAATGGATGTTGACCTAATTGTGATATCGGGGCTCGAGCTTTTGGATCCATCTGGAGACATTGCGCTACAAAATCTTGAAACTCACTACTGAAACGCGAGTCAAGACGGGGCGCGTCACTGCGAGGAATTGTGAATAGGGCCTTCATAGGATGTAAATGGCTCCATGGAGGCTTTCCATACGCAAGCTCGATTGCCGTGACTCCTAAAGACCATATATCTGCTTCAAACGAGTATTCAAGCTCATCGATGACCTCAGGTGCCATCCAGAAAGGCGTGCCTACGAAGGTATTGCGTCGACTCAAATTATTAGAGAGTTGTGCGGCTACACCGAAATCAGCAATCTTCACCTCACCTTTGTCTGATATGAGAACATTTGCAGCTTTGATGTCGCGGTGGATTTTGCCAGTGTGATGCAAGTATAAGAGACCTTCAATGACCTGGCTCAAAATTTCGGCAACAGCTGGCTCTGGAAGTGTACCAGGCCTTAGCTCTTTGATTAGATCTAAACAGGAACCAGCCCCTAGATATTCCATCACAATCCATAGCTCGAACTCGTGCATAAAACACCCGAAGTATCTGGTTATGAAATTGTTATTGCACTCTGCCAAGATAGCTATTTCCCTTTGAATCTCTTCGATATCATCATCGCTACTTTCGAGGTCGATCCTTTTAATGGCGCATTGCAGTTTCGTGGGAATATGAGTTGCTCTGAAAACTGTACCGAAGGAACCTGTCCCAATCTGAGCTTCTAGCTTGAACTGAGCGTACGAAAGCGGATTATGACGGCTCCCCAAGCTTAATTTGCTTGCTTGTTCTATCAAGTTGGTCATATAAATCACAGGTGCAAGGAGCAACTAGTTTTGCTGCTTTTAGGCTGCGGAATCGCCCCTTAACTCTCCGTGAAATAAGCGATCCCTATTATTATTCTTGGCATCGAGGCTCCGGGGCCAAGGGCAAGGACCAGGTACCCAGGTCAGAGCGCATAACGCATTCCACCCGCTCGCCATACCTAGAGTAGGAGTAGTTGGTCTACAGGCCTCACAAGTGGTTCAGATCAAGGGGCCACATTCACCGGTAGACGTGTGTGTTTCATATGTAAGTTGTTAGGTGTATCCTTTTCCATATATATTTCTATGGTATGCGTTTTCGAATAAGCATATCACGGATTATTATTTCTCTTCGTTCAGTACCTTGATTCAGGGATGTCATAACTGACTGTAAATCAAGGTATATCAGTCCCGAGGACGAGAGAGACCCGAACAGTCCACTATCAAATGCGATGATCTGATCGTATCAGTGTCTTTTTATCTGATGTGAGATCCGTAGGGTAAGTGCACGCTAAATATAGTGAGCGTAGATCATCATCGAGCGGCGTGCGAACGGTCTTATGCTGAAGTGTCAATACCATGATCTGAGAAAGCTTCGACTTCTTAGAACGTGCGTAGCGCTTGGTGCTGAGAACATGCCTACACAGAATTCTTTTCCTAGGGAGACCTTCCGCCGACTACATAGCTCGCCTCGAAACTGCGGTCTATCTTGGTTGTTTGGCCCATCCCGTGCAATTAAATACCACAAAAATGAGTCACCTATGGATATCGAAGGAGCTTCATCCGTAGATGAGCTTGAAATGAATCAGATTCTGGGCAGGACCCTGAATCGTACCACTAGCACCACTATCCGTTGCACTTTGATCGATGGAGAAGGGCGGGTTCAAATAAGTCACGGTGAATTCAAACGAGCGGATCTGATTAGCAAGTTCGGTCTTTTACCTCGAGACCTACGCAAACTTGATGTGTCCGTGCGAAACATAGTACCAGCAATCCTTGTCCGCGATTCATCAATAGTCGTGAACTTGCTGCACATTCGTGCAATAATCAAGCAGAATCGGATCCTTATTGTCGATATGGCATCGTCAGATCCAGATGCGTCGTGGAGCCAATCTCTCTTCATGTATGATTTGGAGCATAAATTGAGGCAGTGGAGGCAGCAGCAGCGCCTCATGCAGCAGACTCGCGGAGGACAACACAACGATGACCTGAGTCTGGATGGACCTGGTACTTCCGAGATCGGTAGTTCCGCAAATCATGAATTCACGGGAACTGGCCCTCTGCTCACTTATGAACAGCTAGCTTTGGAAACGATTCTCGTGTCAGTAATAAATACCCTGAGCATGGGTTTTAAGACGCATGAAAGAGCTGTCAATTCTGTATTAACTGAACTTGAACAAAGTCTCGACCGCGAGAGATTACAGAGACTCTTGGTACAATCAAAAACTCTGGCTGCTTTCGTACAAAAGGCTAAGCTTATTCGTAACGAGTTGGAAGAACTCTTGGACAATGACAAAGATATGGCTGGTCTTTATCTCAATCATAATCCTCCGTCGGATGACAGCGATGTAGAAACCATGCTTGAAAGCTACTACAGCCAGTGTGACGAAATCGTTCAAAACGCGGAACAATTAGCGGGAAATATTCGCAGCTCGGAAGAATACATTAACATTCTTTTAGATTCAAATCGAAATTCACTGATGCTTCTTGAGATCCGCTTCCAGGTAGGGATGTTGGGCCTTGGGTGTGGATCAGCCATAGCAGCACTGTATGGTATGAATCTACAGAACATGATCGAAGATACCAATTGGGGCTTCATTGCAGTATCTTCCGCTGTGGCCTTGATTTCTTTTGCTACTGTAGCGGCTGGATTGCGAAAGTTGGCACGAGTTGAGAAAATCAAGGAAAAGTTTCGGTAATCACAAATAGCCGTTGAGGAGACTGCCCCAGCTGTTACAGGTTTTAAAAAGCTGTATTGATTATATTTATAAAATTTATTTATTGAAAACATGCACATTAGTCTAATCGCTAGCTCCCCATGAATCACTGGCACCTTCGGGTGTGACGGGAATAAATGAATTTGATTTGAAAAGTATATAAGTATACTACAAATATTCATCTACACCTTTCGTTGTCTTGATTGTACATCAAATATTATCGCGACTTCTTAGCGAGGGCCGAGTTTCTGCAGGACACGGGGACCTTGTTCTTCCCACTCTTCTCTAGTAATCCAAAGATGCTGCTTATCTGCCATGACGTCAGCCAAAACAGCGCCACCAAGAAATACCATGTGGCGGCGGCGCGGCGGGTCATCAATCTTTATCTTGAAATTTTGTAGGCGCTCAGGGTTACCTTGGAGTACACGAGCTAGCCACAGTTGCTTGATTTCTTTTTCTAGGCGAGACGGCAGGCCTGGGTACATAGAAGTACCGCCGCTCAGCACAATGCCGTTGTAGAGAGAAGAACGAATGTCAAGATCGGCCTTCTGTATCGTCTCAAACACAGCTTCAGCCATACCCGGGGCCTCACTTCCTACCAAATACGGCTGGAACAGACATTCCGGTGCGAGGAAACGCTCTTGTCCCAACGTAATCACGCGGCCGTCAGGAAGCTCATATTTTTCCATCAACGCAGTGGTGTCATTCGTTAAGCGGCGGTCGAAGTCTAGGTCATAACTGACATAACAAAACTTCTCCTTAATTTGACGAACCGTCTCGAAATCAGCACTCCGGTTGAATGCGTAACCTCGACGCAGCAGCAGACTGATCAATTGGCGAGTTATGTCACGGCCAGCGATGTCGATACGCTTGATGAGGTGGTTGAGGACAACACTCTCGTAAACAGGCACAATGTGAGTTACACCATCACCACTATCGACAACAACACCAGAGCTCAAGCCCTGAGCGTAAAGTGCTAAAACAGCCTGAATTGCAACATACACGCCACTAAAGTTGTAACGTTCAAACATTGTTGCAACCATGCGTTCGCGATTCTTTAGTGGATTTAAAGGTGCCTCTGTCAGTAAAATCTTTGTATTACTGAAGTCAGAGCGTCCCAGCTTATTGTACAAAGCATAATCCCAGAGATGCTCGGCGTCCTCCCAGTTACGCACGGTACCGTTCTCGAGAGGGTAGCGAATATCGAGCGCCGCACGCAGCCGGTTCGCTTCATCGCCAACCATAATATCTTGTAGCTCCTGACCATCTATCTTTTCCTCTGCACGCAAGATCGGGCGCCCAACAATGGAAGGGAAGGTATGCTCCGGGGCGTTTGACCCGCCGTAGCCAAGCTTCACGAATCCTGTGCCTTGGTCAAGCACAATCGGCTGCTCCATACGTGAAAATAGCCAATTTCAAACAGAAGAAATGCTAAGCTGAGGGCGTTTGAGGGCTAAAGCGAAGTGATACAACAACTAGGCCAACGGTGGTGGCCCTCAGGGTATATGTTACGTTGTGCTCGATGCTGTTGACGTATAGGATGGTATCGCCCATTCACAGCCCGAGCCCAGTATAAGTCACGTGGGTATACAGCAGGCTGCGCCATAACTGCAAAAAAATGGGAGCAGGTATACAAATGAGTTGAACTAGCAAGAATAGTTTCAATTTTTATACATAGATCTCATTATGATAAATAATCAAGACTATGATATAACTGTGATATATCTATCTGGCTCATTGGTGGCGTACCTCCCACTTATGAATTCCCGAGAAGCACATTGATTGGACGATGCTGAGTCACACACCCCTCCAATGTTTCTCCCACGGCTCACCGCTACCCATATTCACCCTCTACAACTTCCTCTTTTATTGTAGTAAATCATCACGCTTGTCTTGGGTATCCTATCCATTTTTTAATCCATGTTTAGATCTGCTACGCGTCACACCGTTGGTCTCCGATCTTATTCATCGCAGGCTGCACGAGCCCAGTCTATTCTTTCGTCGTTCGCAGTTAAGAGCTCTGCTGCTGCGCGAACTGGAATTTACTACACTAAGGTATTCGGTGAACTCGCCAAATACGTGTGGGTTAAAGAAGGCCTTAGCCCTCCGACTGTGCAAGAGTTGCAGACGACGTTTGTTACGGAGTCTAAGAATTACTACAAGAAGTTTCTTGATGCTGCGAAAGACCCCTCTAAGAGCCTGTCGACTCTCCAAACCTTTAAGAGCTCCGATTATATTAAGGGAGGTGCAGTTATTGTACAACTGCTCGGTCTCTTCTCCCTAGGAGAGATCATTGGTCGTCGTCATGTTTACGGTTACAAGGATCACACCCCTGAACACTGAAACATCGCCGTTTGTAAAAAGAACTCCTTTAAAATAAAGATAAGCGAGATTAAATTGCCAGAAGTGAGTAGTGAATACCAAGGCGACAACATGAGCCCAACAACAGGGATTCTCTATAAAACTAAGACGATAAGAGTAATAATAGTTTAAAATAATCGTTACTTCGTTAATAAATTTAGGGCTGGACTGTATTCAGTGTCGTCCGATCCACTTAAAAGTGCAAGATATCTGTCGCGTCAACAAAGATCGAATCACGAGCGGAGGATCAAAGGTACAGTGGCAGTTTCAGCACGTTGCTGTAATAGCTGCCACAGAGTCGGGCCGGGTTGTTTAGTCTCATATAGTTTGAATGAAGCTAATCCAAGTGCTACTGCGGCAATTGGATCAGCAAATTTACCAATGACGTACTTGTACATGTGAATTGAATGTTGATGTGGCACTAGCGTATTAGGAATGGCGGTGACCCTGATGGGTTGGGTCAAGGAAAATACCCCCATTATATACAAGGGTCTGCCTAGTTAGCTTATCG
This sequence comes from Starmerella ratchasimensis, assembly GCA_030562965.1. NCBI lineage: Eukaryota > Fungi > Ascomycota > Dipodascomycetes > Dipodascales > Trichomonascaceae > Starmerella > Starmerella ratchasimensis. Next base: position 132,447 of record JAKUAQ010000011.1, read on the forward strand.
CGTTATCTTGGAAAATATGTGTGGAAAATTTGATTTTCCTCCCGCCGGCGGTTCGCCGATGAAAAATTTTTAAACCCCGGAATAATGAAATCCTGACCGTCGGCTGAGAGGATTCCCATAGTATCAAAAATTCGATGGGCAGATATATTAATATGATGGTGATGATGATGATGTGACGCGGTGCGAAACAGCAGTATATTTTAATTATTCACAATAATACATGGAAAATTAATTACGCACCACAAGAGCTGCCTCTTGAATTTGAGGGTTGTAGTGCTTTCTCAATAGTGCAACTTCCCAAAGCGTGGATACTTCGGCATTTGCTTGTTCAGGTTTTTCCGCTTCATAATTGTAAGTACCACGGCCAACACGATCGTCTACACTGAGCAGAGCACCTGCTTCTGGGTGTTGCTTAACAATTTGCCGCATCACTTTCAATGCTACGAGACAGGATCTCTCAGGAAATTGAAGGCTACACTCCGCCAGTTTTTTCGTGAAGGCAAGGAGACGCGGCTTGGATGTACCCCTGCGCGCAATGAAAAGAAGTTCCAAGCATCTAACCATCATATCAGTCTCACTAGAAAGCTTTCCGGCGTGACTTGTTCGAAGGGACCTATGGCTTTGTTCAACAAGTGGGCTCAAGGCCATTTGACCTAGAGTCTGATATAGCTGGTCAATAAAGAATCCCAAATCTGTTCCCTTCTCAAGCCCGTCACCTTGTCCCCTCAACAGCTGGAACGCTGTGAGAATACAGAGCAACGCCTGGCGAGTATTGTGCGTCTCATTAGTGGCAAGCAACTCGCGTAAAACTTCTAAAAGATCCCCATAAAGATCTGAATTGATCAAATGAGCAAATTTCGCGAGGCCTTCTAAAGTAGCACCAAGGAGGTTCTTGGATTTCATTTTGAGTACATTCATGTAGAGAACAAAAACAAGTTTCAGAGTTTGCGCCTGCAAACGCTCTCGCACTTGGGCACTTATTCCAAGCTCAGCTTTTCGCATCTCCTCATCGACCTCTTTCTGTTCTTTACGCGCCTTACGTTGTGCTTTTGTGAGATGTACTCGGTCTTTGCGCTTCAGGTGAAGCTCTGCTTCCAGAGATGCAGGTTTTGTTTTAATCATTCTTTCAAGATCAGCACGGCCCTGAAGCTCTGTTAGTAGTCGAAGACTAGAAAATACGCTAAGGACTTGCGAATCAACTTTGTACCTTCTCGACTTTATCATACGCGCAAGAGCCTGGACCCCTTCAAAACTAACATGACCCTCATTATCCAATTGGAAAACAGTATTAAGGCAATCAATGCAGCGTGAAAAGCTCTGGTCAATACGCTGTGACGCTAGCTTCTCCACAATGATCACTAGTAGTTCATGCCGATAGTTAAAATGTGGCACATTCTCAATAAGGTCACAAGCAATCTCAATAGCAGTACTCCCCAAGACATATTTACCATGACTCTTCTTGGACTCTGGTGAGCCATTTCTTTCTTTTTGATCACTCACTAACTTACCTTGGCGAGAACTGTGGTGTATCAAATGGACAAATCGTTTGTATTGAGATAATAAGTTCTGCTCGAAATCTCGTAACTGACGTATTTCTTTTGATACTTTCTCTTTTTTCTGGGCTTCTGATAGTTCCTTGATATTATATCCAGGAATGATCCCCTTAAAAATGGTAGTTAGCGAGAGGATAAGCAACTGGCGCGATTGTGTCTTTTTAGTTTTCTCAGCATGGTCGACAAGGTCCTTTAACTTTTTGAGATTTTCTTCGGGATCAGCACTGATCAAGTCAGCAAATAGAGAAATTCTTTCTTTGAGCTCACGTTGACTCAGCTCAACGTAGTCATCAATAGGTTCCTCAGATTCGTTTGAGCTACTTGCTCCGTCATCCGCAGATTCTGTTTGACCCTCCTTTTCATCTGCGACTCTAGATCGCTTTTGGCGCTTCACTCGTTGCACCTGGCCATTTATAATAATTGGGAGCCCATCCTCTTCGTCCAGATCTGTGCGTTTAAAGGATCTGGGTTGGTCTTCGAGCTCAGTGGGACAGTCCATCTCAGCACTGTCTAGCTCTTGTAAGCTTTTAAAAGAGGTATTTTCCATATTTTCTGCGTTCGCACGCTTCTTTTGTTCCATTTTTTGACGAATTGACCTATTTTTTGCCATTTTTAAGTGCGAAGCTAATACCCACGTCAACTAGATAGGAGTGGTTGTGGTGAGCTCCATGTGGAAAAAAAAAATATGTGTAAGCAGCGCCAACTACCCTGGATTTGGTGACTTCGTGCATTTTAACTACTCAGCGCAGACCTACGAATATTAGAGCATTCGTGTAAGGATGGCGAAAACAAGACGCGTAAAGAAAGATGATGACACTCCCAGGTCCTTTATGCGAGTGATGGAGTTTCAAAACAAGTTATCTGATCTACACAGAAAAGGACCTAAGAGCAGTGAGTCACTTCCTTATAAGCCAAGGAAAGACAAGTCTACAAGTCTCTCAGATCCCCTTCCGAAGTTAGAGCGTAAAAAGGGAGAGTCAATGGCTGATTTCAGTCGACGCGTGGATCAGGCTATTCCACTTCCGAGAGCCCGGGGTACCGATTCTCGTAAAACAATGACAAACACAAAAAAACATAAAGCCAAAGCGGAGAACCTTCGTGCGGAATATAAACAGAGATTGGAGGCTAAGCGTAGGAGGATAGAGGATGCTGCAGCGGAAAACGATGATTTGAGCGTCGAAGACGACGGAGAAGATATATGGGCTGAAGTGAACGCTAAATCTAAGCGACCCAAGTTCGGAGAAGTCGCTGATCGCCCCCCCGAACTTCCTCAATTGAAACAGTTCAGCAGTGTGCCAAAGAGTGCAGGTTCACTTGCTCGTCGTGAAATACTGGAACTTGAACGACAAAAGGTTATCTCTCAATATCGTAAACTTCGGGGTACTGCAATTTACACTCCTGAGGAAGAATGAACGATATACTAAGTTTTATAATATTTATTTCAGATATACCGATCTTGTTACTGCCCTTGTGTTGGTTAAAGGGCATACACACCTGGGTACACACGCACCTCCTGCTGCAGGGTTGAGCGACCAATATCTTAAACCACCAAATAATAATTAACAAGTAACGTCTGTTCATATATGTTAAAATGCAGGAGAGACTTATATCATGAGCTGGAAAGCAGCGTCTTGTGTCCCGTAGCGATCTTATGGTGACGACACCATCTGGACAAGACCTTCCATTCTACGACACGAAGCTCCTACCTATTTTACTGGATTCCGGTAAACACGCAGAAAAAAGGTAACTCGGAGTTAGTGAATAATTCTCAATACCTGACCTATTGGCAGTTTTAAACTCTAGTCGAAAATGGGATACACACCATGGCTCGGGTGGGATTTACTTATCTCTACGCATGTGTCCAGAAATTCTTATATGATGGTGGTGGGGTAGCCCATTATTGGTGAACATCAGGTGACCATGGGATGGGGTATGATCGGCATCAGTTATGGCGTAGATTTGTGACGGCCCTTATACTGGTTAAACATCAGAAACCGTAGGTCACTGCTTTGAACTACTGGGGATCAGAAGGCGGTTCTCAACAAGATGAACGTAGTTCCTTTGGTAATACCAAAAGGGTCGATTCATATTATTCGCCCAGTATATGCTTCTCATTTTATCGGACCCATCGCACGCTCTCTGCGGTCGCTAAGTACAAGCGGACATCGTTTTGATTCCAAGCTCCCACACTCTACAGATCCTACAAGTGATCTTCAGAGCAATGAATTCTCGTCAAGAATTCCAAAATTCCCCCTTCACCAAGACCTTGCTCCTTCACTGATCCCCAAGCCGGACACACCTCGAGTTAACGAACATTTCACCTTTCGTCAGCTTATGGAAACACTTAAGAGTACACGCTCGCCTGAATTAGTTTACGTGGCAGAAAGTCATCGCCTGTACTTCCTGGCTTGCTTTGCTTTCGCGTTTGTGGCAGCCTACAACTTTTTTGATATGCTGACGTTAGTTTTGCCTGCGGCGTATGGTGCCTACCAAGAAGAAGCTGAGTCAAAAAAAACAGAGCAAGGCATTGATAGTACTTCATCTATGGAGAGTCTAGGGACCCTCATCCGACGATTTGGACTTGTGACCGTAATGAGTGGTGCATACTTGGTCACTGGCCTTTTTTTTGTGACGTTCCCATCTCGTTTGGTACGTCGTATCGAGGTTGACGTCCCCTCTGGCCTCATGCGTATGGTGACCCATCCAATTATGCCAGGAAAACCCTCTCCGGTGATTACTGCTCCTATTGCTGATTTGTACGTAAGCCCTCGTACCAAAGTTTGGACCGGGAGTGGATTTTACGGCGCGGCGAGCAAATCTTCTTTTTTCTTTTTCGTCTGGGAAAAAGGGCGGCGTTTTCCTTGGGTTGTGGATCGCAGCGGTTGGTTCTGGGGTGACGCGCGTGTCTTTGACGTTGTTCTAGGCAAAGAACCGATCGCCATAGCTGAACGTGGCCTTTCTTACGATGATGGGTTGAACCGGCAGAAGTTGGAAGCCGAGAAAAAACGAGCTGAGCTTCGTCGCGAGTTGGGACCTGCATGGCGGTTCAAAGAATCTACCAGGATGATGATTGACGACGCAAGTAAATTTAGCGAAGCGAGTAAACGTGCGGTATTAGCGTCACTTCAGTCTACACACAGTCGAGGGAAAAGTTTACCTGCAAAAGATGAGATTAGTGAAAAACAAGCGGTAAGTGACAAAAAGGCTGAGAAATAATTGTACATAGTAAAAGAATCAATCAAACAAGCGAATGGGATACCGATACTGGACTCAGCGCTCTTGATGGTTATAACAAGATTATAGTCAGATATATGTAATAGTTTGATACCTGACGCTATAGGATTTCTGTTTCTAATTCCGACCTCATTTCTTCATTGAACTCTCTGGATTCGGGGACCTTGAGTTCCACATTTTTCGCGTTTGAAGCCAAGCGCATAACTAATTCTGTTAAGTCACGTCCACTTTCTAGCTGCTCTGGGCCGTCGACAGATGGTAAATCAATGAAGTATTCATGTGTACTTTGGACGATCAGTGCAAGTTCTTGCTGACGTTGTTGAGCTTGTTGATCTGCAATCTCATTGGATCCATCAGCATCCGCATCGGTACCTACTGAGAGGAGCGGCTGTGTTTCATTGAGGCTCTGATTGTTCGATTTGCTACGTCCTTGTATGCATGATACACAGGATCCCATACGACAAAACGAATAATAGCTATTCGATGCGTAGCTGCTCGTCCGTGTGGCGAGAGCTACCGACCTTAATAACACGAAGTTACTGGTGATGGCAGTAGGTGTGATGAGCCATGGGTAAGGTCGGGTCGAACATCCTTGCAACCTACGTTAGGGGTCGTGAAACTTCCTCGCAAAATATCGACGGAGAGATATAACTAACATCTAGCGCATGAACGTTCTTCCAGGAGACAAAGTCCCACTTTCGGAGAGATATGGCCCCGGTATTGAAAATGGAGAGTCATTAGTTGCTGGATGTCTCACGATGACTCGCGGAGTTGAACTTATTGCAACCGACTTCAAGCGATACACACCTTTCCCCAGAGACCTCGTGGTAGGCGTGATAGATCAGCGGAATCAAGATTTCTATCGTGTAGTTTTACAACCCCATTCTAAACCTGTCAAACTAGATACATTGGCTTTCGAGAATGCTACAAAGAAGAACAGGCCCAATCTTGTACCGGGAGACGTAGTTTACGGGATTGTTGCGACAACCGACGGTAATTTAGAGGATGAAATTAAGTGCTACGATTCCGAAACTGGCAAATCCAATGGGTTCGGTCAGCTGAAAGAAGGATCGCTAGTGTCAACGAAGCTTGGATTTGCTCGTGAACTGCTGTTTAACGGCCACCCTGTCTTGGAACGTATGGGAAAACGATATGAATATGAAATTGCAATAGGCCAAAACGGCCGTATTTGGGTTAAAGGGCCATCAGCATCGGCAACTCTTGAGATCATTAAGGCTATCAACGAGGCGGATTCTTTATTTTGAATCATAAGTTCAGAGCAAGTTGTTACTTGTGCGTATGCACTTCGTCTATTATTTATTGTTTCTATATACAGTACGTCTGTTATTCCTTATTTTGACCAGTGGTTACTTCGCCTAATAAGAGTAGTAGTCTCTTACATTCCTGGGGGGCGGGCTTGTTGACCCATGGTCTGCATGAGCTCACCAACCTTTCCGTTTACTTCAAAGTATTTGTAGACACAACGGTCGATGCAAAGGCCCTCCTGCTTAGACAGATCACCAGTGGAGTAGTTGGACTGGATACACTTGGCATGACACGAATCGATTAGACGATTGAACATATCAGCGACAGTGTCTACTTCAGCTTCGGCGTTAGCGATCTTCAAACGGCTCAGTCCGTCGGACTGTGATGGCTTGTTGCCGATTCCAAGAAATGCCATGTTACGAAATGTGATATATTCCGAGAGCGGTTCCAGTGCTTTTTCTGTGCCAAACGGTGAAAAGTCGATGGTAGGGCATTAGGCGTATCACCACCCTAAGCCATCATGCTCACCTACTCAGATTCCCAATCAACGGTAATCTTCGTCCGATCGACACCAGTGGACTCAGGGCCTTGATACGCTGATACGCCAACCCTACGTGCAATGTTCAAGAAACTTAATCAGCAGGATCAATTACGGGGCGAGCTGCAGACATTGCGCGAGTTAAACCAGATTTCCGGTCACGCCAGCTACCAAAAACCACTGCAACATCAATCGTTTTTTATTTTTTATTTTTGTTTTTTATTTTTTTTATTTATTTTTTGTTTAAAACCAAGGATTTGCTAAATTTCTATAATCAGCTTTTAATAGGCACATGATTGCTTATGTTCTCAGGGTTGACAATACTACTACTGTTCTCCAACTCGTAATTCGACAGGTGTGGATCTAATATATAATAAATTCAATGGACATGGAATTTGAAAGGGAATTTGAACTACCTGGACGTCAGACACACACATATATATATAGCCTACTTTACGGCCACGCCGGAGATCCTGGGCATGTGAATAGGGTGTTTCAAGGACAGGTCCCAAGTAGTTCCAGCGACGTCGGGGCCGGCGAACTTTGCTTTTAAAGCCTAAAGAGGTATAACTGTATGGTGCTAATTGCCCTACTTATTCGATACATCAATAAATAACAACATTATTGCTTTAAAAAAACAGAATAAAGTTATCGAATAAATACTGATTCGGCGACAACCAGCCGCGTCGATAGCTTACCATTGCTCGGCGAGATAACATACACCCTCGCCCTACATTATAATGCCCTCCACAGACCCATGAACCTAATTTCGACAGAGATTCATACATAGAAATAACAGGTCAGTCATTTCTATAGTCCAAACTTCCAGCCGTTTTGACAATGGCGAGTAGAAATGCAGTAAAGCGTCTCACGATCGAGTATCGTTCCATCAAAGAATCTCCAACGCCTTATGTCGATGCCCGGCCCAGTGAGAAGGATATCCTTGTCTGGTACTACGTTGTCATCGGGCCACCAGACACACCCTTTGAAGGTGGTCAATATCTTGGTGAACTTCGCTTTCCAGCCGACTACCCCTTCGCACCCCCCAGCATTCGTATGTTGACGCCGAGTGGCCGCTTCCAGCCGGGTGCCAAGTTGTGCTTGACTATGAGCGATTTCCATCCCGAGACATGGAATCCAGCATGGAATGTTTCTACTATATTGACCGGGGTGTTAAGCTTCATGTGTTCTTCTGAAGTAGCCACTGGCGCGCTACAGAGTACACCGGATATTCAGCGTGAATTTATGAAAAAGAGCGTTAAATGGAACATGGCCAACCCGATTTTTCAGAGTGCATTCCCTGACGTCGTAGCCAATATTAAAGCCACAGTGCAGGACTACGATAAAGTTCCGAGTATCACAATTGAACCACCGAAGGCTAGCGATCTTGTCGCAAACATGGGCACTTTCAGGGGTGCGGCTTATAAAGAGGCCAGTACTCGCGCTGACGCTCTTGAAGAGAAGCACGCATCGGAGAAGGAACCGGCTAAACCAGTGAATGGGGATCCTGTGAAGGAAAACCAAGGAACTCTTTTTTCCGGGCCCTTAGCATATATTTTTGCAGCCGTTATCTTGGCAGCTGTGGCTATATATATATCCTCCCGCTAAACGCATTCAATAAGGTGGCCCATTATCTATGAGAAGATATCCATAATTTACGTAGTCGACCTGGTACCATGGTTAATCCAGATTCGTTTAGTAAGGAGCAGGAGGACCAGGTATCCTTGGTGCACCCTCATTCACAGACCAATGATCATTTTGCTGGTTTGTGTTACCTGACAATTGATATGATCTTTTGAAAGCTTGTGATGGAAGTGTGTTAGCGAACTGACCAGGTAATTGATAGGGAACAGGTTGAATTTGGTGACCAGATTGCATCTGATGACCAGGTTGAATCTGACTCATTTGAAAGTGGAACCATTGCTGAGCCATTTCAGGAGGCATCAACGGGAACGGAGGAAGGTGCATCGCATTAGTAGCAGTAGCAGTAGTAGGAACTGGGACATCGGGCATAATAGCAGGTTTATCTTCATCAGTCGACGAGGCCGCTCTTTTGTTCCGCTTGCGCTTTTTACACTTCATTTTTACTAGCATCTCCTGTTCATCATCACTGAACTCTTGCTCTTCGATAGGTACCTCCTCATCATTGAAATTTGAAGCATCACTTCCTTTGATCTTGAATTCTTCAGTTTTCATATAGTGTCCGGTAGATAAAACTTGGTATACGTTAGAACCTCTCAAGTCCTTAAAGCGTGATAGATCTTCGTCGTGCTCAAATTTTACCACAAAAAATGGCTTATCAACTGGTCCAAATGTTTCAAACAAGACACCTATGGCTGTTTTGGACTCTTTCGGCCCACCCAGCACCAGAACGGCATTTTCAGTCAATACTCTGTACCTCGCACTACCAGATGCTCGTATCACCACCGAGTTATCCCCAACTACATGAATAACGCCAATATGTTCAACAGGCGTACATTCAGTGAGCACTAAGTCTGCAGGAAGTTTCGGGAATACTGTTTCCACTATTTCATTTTTCGTTCGGGGTATTTCTGAATCATCCGGTCCTTCATCGCTTAATTGAGCGCGCTCATCGAAATCTTCGTCATCTGAACTCTCGCTACCACTTTCCTCGTCATCTGAGTTTGAATCTGAAGGATCATCCACAATTGGGGACTCTGTAAGTGGCTCGGTGTGAAGACCCTCCTTCTGTTTTTTTGCATATCTGGCATTCATTTCAGCCTGCGGGATTATTACAGGAGAACCCTGACTTTTAGACTCTTTTTCGGCGGTTGAGATATTGCGCTCTGAGTCCTGACTATGGTCTGGTGTGATTTTATGCACGGTACATTCGGGCGGTGCTGAGGCGTCCAGGGGTGCCGATTGCTCACTAATAACCGAGGATTGCTTTCGATTGAGTAGTTCATCATTCAATGCTTTATCAAGCTCATCTGATTGACCTGAGCACATCAGGAATTCTGCTTTGATTCGCACCGAGCCTTGGTTTCAACCGGATCAAGCCTTGGTTCCAACCGGATCACTTCTGCTTTACCCTCTCCAATGTGCCCATTGAAATAATTTCTGTACACGTGACCACCTGGTCAGGGGTAATTGTAATGGGATGGGCCATGCAGCCGCACTATAAACCGCCGTGCAGTGTGTGTTGTACCCTTTTTCGTTAATATGCAAGATCAGCGGCGTCAAGTAAATAAGTTAATTTTTCAGAGCACTCGCAAGGCAGAAACTTCGTCGGGGGGTGTTGCTGCCAGCTTTGGCCCGGCGAAGTTGAGTCTCAAAAACCAATGACAACTTTTCGTAGCTCGTTTTGATCTATTTCGCTGTGATCGTGAATAATGTCACTTAGGTGCATGTGTCATTGTCTCTGAAAAAACTGCGGTTTGAACAGTAGACTGACCCCTGTCGTAACCGGAATGGGGGCCAGCTGGTTGCTATGGAGTTGCCCACGTCAAGGGCGTAATTTCGTCACCTGCATGGAAGCCCAGTAGTTACCAAGCTTGTATACCAATACTTGCGCTTAGATAATTTGGTCGTAATTTGGGGCGGACTCTAGATAATGGGGTTTAACGGCGGCTATAGTCACGATGCGGTATACTGAGATGTAAGGGGCACATCCTGCATATGGTTCTGGTTTCACGGGGCATATTAGACACGTACAGAATCGTACACGGGCTTAAGGAAACCACTGCAAGATAATAGCCGACGTGTGCGTCAATACATGAAAATGTATATTAATTCAAAAGGTATATATATAGAACACTTTTGGCCAGCATTTGCACCGGAGAGCTACTCATCAGGACAAGTTTCTACCTTTCATTGCAATCGGCTTCATTAATAGAAATCTATTTCTTTGTAAGGTACGAACCAGTGAATAACTGTCATGGTAAATTTGACGAATATGCTAACGTTCTTTCTGGTTCCATTCGCGTCAGTCGCTGATGGTGCCTACATCGTTAACGCTGCTCCAGCGGAGGCTGAAGTTTTCTTGTCGTCTTTTTTGGTGCAGCCAACGATGGCTTCACTGACAAGCGCAATGGTGACAAGTATCGCAAGTTCTGCCCGCAATCAAATGGTCTATCAGTTGGACTCTTTGCTGCACACTTTCGTGACCAGTTGTAGTATCCAGAATACGCCTCATATTGTTCAAGCAACGCCAACTCTGACTGTAGCCACTGACGCTGCAGTACAAAGTATTTTGACAGCATTTTTGAACAAAGCAGTGATGGCATCGATCACGAACGCGATCGTAACGGACATTGCTTCGACGGCTCGGGACCAACTAGTTATTCAGCTCAACACACTTGGAAACTCTTTCGTAAGCTGTGGTGCTACATCCACCACAGGAACTACTGCCACCAGCGCTACCACGACATCAACTACATCCTCCTCCGTTCTCTCGACTACGCTGACTTCCGCCACAACCACGACGCCAACCTCAACCTCAACGTACGTTTACGGAGTTACTTCTACGTCAGCTACTACCACCACTCCCACCGTTACTGCTGCAACCTCGACCGCTGGAGCCTTGAGTGCTCCGACATTCGGGGCTGCTCAGAGCTCTAGCAGCGGAAGCGGTGACGACGACGACGATGACGACGACGACGACGACGACGACGACAGTACGACTACTGCTGGCTCCGGCACCAATGACGCAACCTCCGCTGCCGAAGATTCTTCACCAACTAGCGCAGCAGAAGCTTCAGCTACTGACGACAGCAATGTAGCAACTGCGACTGATGACGCGGCGACTGCCGCATCAGATGATGCTGCGACTGCAGGTACTGCTGATGCGACTGCCGGTGCCGCGACTGCTGATGCCGCGACTGCCGCAACGGATGACGCACAGACAGCCGCTACCGATGATGCTGCCACTGGGGCTGCTTTCCCAAGCGCTACCGCTGCTGACACTCCGACAGCGGGAGCCGCAACAGATGGACCTGCCGCTACCGAAGGTGATGCTACTCCTACTGCGGGCGCTTCACCTACAGGAGCCGAAACGCCTTCTGTAGCTTCCAATGATCCCAATGCTGCTAGTTTGGGCACTGAGGCGTCTGATGGGAATCCCGCAGCGACTGGTGGCGCAAACCCAGCCCCTTCTGATGCATCTGGTCCCCAGGAATCTGGCGGAGCCAGCCCTCTGGCTACTGGCGCATCTGATCCTGCTGCTACTGATGCCAACCCTGCTGCCTCCGCTGGTTCCAACCCTTTGGCCAGTGCATCAGATCCTGTTCCTACGGCCAATCCTGCAGCATCTGACGTTTCGAACCCAGAATCAGCTGGAAATCCCTTGACTGCAGATTCAAATCCTGCAGCTTCTGCTGGATCCAACCCTTTGGCTAGTGCTTCCGACCCAGTTCCCACTGATGCAAATCCTGTTGCTACTGATGCTGCAAATCCAGAATCAGGCTCCAATCCATTGACTGCTGGCTCAAACCCTGCGGCTTCTGCAGGCTCCGATCCTGTTCCTACTGGTTCCGGCCCTGTGGCTTCTGCTGCATCAGACCCTCTTGCTTCTGCTGGTTCTAATCCCGTAGCCTCTGCTGCATCAGACCCTCTTGCTTCTGCTGGTTCTAATCCCGTAGCCTCTGCTGCATCAGACCCTCTTGCTTCTGCTGGTTCTAATCCCGTAGCCTCTGCTGCATCAGACCCTCTTGCTTCTGCTGGTTCTAATCCCGTAGCCTCTGCTGCATCAGACCCTCTTGCTTCTGCTGGTTCTAATCCCGTAGCCTCTGCTGCATCAGACCCTCTTGCTTCTGCTGGTTCTAATCCCGTAGCCTCTGCTGCATCAGACCCTCTTGCTTCTGCTGGTTCTAATCCGTTAGCCACCGCGGGTTCTAACCCACTGGCCACTGGAGGTTCAGACACATCAAATCCGTTAGCTTCTGGCGCGTCCGATCCCATAGGCTCTCAGATAACCAATCCGCTGCCTACAGGCGGGTCTGATGATCCTGTTCCCTCAGCTGGTCAGGCCAATCCCTTGGGTACTGCAGACGCTGCACCACAAGCCACTGCTGGAAGCAACCCCTTGGGGTCCGGTACCAACGGTGCTGCAAGCTCAGATGTGCCATCTGGCAACTCTGGATCCAGTGGAAACTCGGGAGCAAATCCTTTAGGGTCTCAAAGCGGCGACAGCGGGTCCACTCCTGGCACTTCAGGCACAGGATCTTCTTCAGATACCTCCGGATCTTCAGATCCGCTTGGTTCTTCGACTGGAAACTCGGGCTCATCGGGCTCAAACTCGGATAGCTCTGGATCTTCCAACCCCCTTGGATCGTTGACTGGAGGATCTAGTGACAGTGACTCTAACTCAGGCTCATCAAACCCTCTTGGGTCATTGACTGGCGGATCTGATAACAGCGGATCTAGCTCAGATTCATCAAACCCACTTGGATCATTGACAGGGAGTGGCTCGTCAGACTCTGGCTCTGGATCTTCTGATCCTCTGGGTTCTCTGACAGGTGGCTCCAGTGACTCAAGCAATCCTCTGGGATCATTGGCTGGTGATGCAAGTAACGCGGCGGGTGATGCTTCCGGTGATTCTTCATCTCTTGGTAATTTAGCTGGAGATGCGTCGAGCGATACTGGATCATTGGGAAACCTGGGGAATCTGGCAGGTGACGCAGCAAGCGATGCCGGATCTCTTGGTAACATCGCAGGCGACGCAACTTCTGCGGCAGGTGATGCAGGGTCTCTCGGAAACTTGGCTGGTGACGCTTCCTCAGATGCTGGATCTCTCGGGAGTTTAGCAGGCGATGCGGGCTCATTGGGCAGTGCGGCCAGTGACGCCGGAGATCTCGGATCTCTGGCAGGTGATGCCGGGTCTCTGGGCTCAGACGCTAGTTCTCTTGGATCTTTAGCAGGTGATGCAGGTGATCTAGGATCTTTGGCAGGTGATGCAGGTGATCTTGGGTCTATTGCGGGTGACTTCGCGCGACGTGACATTCTTGACGAGCTGACTCACAGTACGGAAGATCTGGGGCCATTCCGGAGACAAGTCTACGAAGGAAAACCTGATTTTGGCGATTTCCAAGGCACTTCAGAAGTCAAGGAATTCCAAGGTAAGTGGAAGAAGAAGTTTGGCCTTGAAAAACCTGAATTCGGCAAAGGAAAACCCGAGTTGAGCAAAGGAAAACCCGAGTTGAGCGAAGGAAAGCCTGAATTTAGCGAGGGAAAACCTGAATTCGGTGACTCTAAAGGCATGCCTGACTTCGGCAGTTCTAAAGGTGAATCGGATTTCAGCAGTGATCCCAAATCCCATGAATCACTTGACCATCCTCAAGTCAAGGATATACAAATGGGTGATGGGCCGAGGCACTCATCATTCGCCAGTACACCTCAAGATGGTGGAGCAAGTACCAACCAAATTCAGGACAGCTCTGCATCAGTCTCAGTAAACATTGACACTGCTGGCTCTACTGATACGGCGCAAGCGATTGGTCAGGTATCTCTTCAAGAAGCCGCCTCTACAGTCTACAATACGGTCTTTTTTACAGCTGCTGCTAATCCAACCAACATAACGGTTGGTGTGAATAACTTCAATCCCATGGGTGTCGCAAGCGTTCTCGCTTCTGATGGAGTCCCATCCAATATCGTGCCTACAGCGTTTCCCAATCCTGTCAACGGTCTCGCAGGACCCACTGCCGTAAGTGTGAGCGTGAACATAGACCCGTTCACCGATCCTATCGTGCTTTCATTCTCTCAGTTGTTCATGACAGCCAATGATCAGGCGCTTCGAATGTCCGCACTTGAAGGCATTCAATCGGTGTATTCTCGGATTATGACGCAGACGGGAGGTATCGCAGTCGCTGCTGCCGGCGCTGCGGCGGGTCCACGAACTACTGTGAGCTTTGATGCTTCTGTTACATTGGGGTCCCAACTGCCAGCCGCAGCTGCAGCTGCGGCCGCAGCCATAGCTACGCAAAATCCCGCCGGTATTGCATCAATCATTGGATCCATTGAACCCACCTTCAGTCCACAGTATTTCGCAGCGGCAGTCACAGCTAGTGAATTGGCTTCAGGTTCGCTCAACTCTGGAGAAGTTGCCAGCGGTGGCGTTGACGGGGGAAATGCTCTTAACGGGGGGTCTGAAGTACCGAATGTGACACAGCAGACTTTTGATTCTACTGAGCCCTCAGCCACAGAATCCAACGCTTCCCTCACGCTTCCTACCGCCACCGCGACAAATACTGGGTTTCCGCAACCAACTCTTGGGATCGGGGCACAAGGTGCTGATAGCAGTAGTGGCGAATTGAGTAGCGTTGCGAGTCCGGCCGCTACACTGTCAGAGGGACTGTCTCCAGAAAATGTGAGTGCAACCGTTCAAACTGCAACTTTGAGTAACCAGACTGCTCTTGAGCCATTGACAACTCCCGCCGCGTCAACTCCAGTTGCACCTAAGAATGGAACAAGCATTGCACCACCTGGATTACAAGCTACTGGAAACAGTGGAGTATCAGGTGTGAATGGCTCCCAGCCACCTCCTTTGTTTGAAAACGTTGCAGGAAGACGGTTGCCAGGACTTGCAATGGTGCTGATAACCGGCCTGTTGGCGTTCATCTGACAAGCCAACGACTCATACATTTTATAATTTCTTCCCAGTTGAGCGACGATCGCTACGATCCATAAGCTCCTAATATTCTTCCATAAAAGTTTTACAATTTAAACTTATCTTCAAAAGAAAGACATACATCACGAAATAACACTGCTTTAATTATACTTATTGTTTCAAGGTCGAGCCTGGTAGCAGTGAAACTCCTTCAATTCCAGTTTATCAGGATGTTCCCACACAGATTGCCACGTAAAATGAGTATTAGCGTGATATTAACGGCTTAAGCGGCGGCTATATAGTCAACCGAAGATCCTCTCAAAAACACTTGACCAAGGTCAGCTAGGTCCTTCCCATCATAGAGCTCCTTTGTATTTATCAAAACAACGTTAAGGCAGCCATCCACAGCATCTAAAATTCCACAGTACTCGATTCCTGAGGGCTGCTTTACTACCACCTTGCGGCCTCTAAGCTGAGCAAGAAAGTCAGCAGATGCATTGTTTCCATAGACTTTGCGAGGTTTTTCGGTATCGGAATTAGCAGCCGTAGCAGTGTGGACCGCTACGTCAGACTTGACATCAATCTCCGCTGACATATGGAATAGATGTCGTCGCGTGATGTATCACGTAAACCCCGTTACATGTATATACCCAGGTATGCCATTGTTGAAATTCTATCAGTGCAAAATTACTTATAGCAAATTGCCGTGTAAACTGAGCACTCTGTCACTTCTGATTGGTCAGTAATTTAGAGACTGTGATATATCTATATATTTATTTTCTTGTGCCAAGCCATCAGGTGTTACACACCTGTCATCACGAACCAGTTTGATAAACTGTCAAAGAATGATAGACAAAAGCTTCCCAATGCCGCATAGTACTCTATTTCAGGTCAGATAACTAGCTTAGGCGGTGATGTAGTGACGAATGGGAATGTGAACAAGTTTCACAACATATCCCAGGGCGCCCATGACAAGGAATCCTGCGCCGACAGCTCGGAGAATATTGTAGTACTCCTTGGCATCAGGTTTGGAGCACTTATGCAGGAACTTTACGCTTTCTTGGTAGAACTCTGTCGGAGCCTCAAGGGCGCTCGTTCCCGGTTTGCTGGCCATGATGTGTTTGTAGAGAGTCAGTCGTGTAGGCCAAGGATTAAGAAGACCCTTAACACGTATGTGGCATGTATGAGCGTAGCAGAATCTCTGTCCCACTACATGATACCAGACCCTATCTTTTCCGATATCATTTTGTATCGATGCCCCTAACCATTTAGTCTACATGATACTTCTTTGTATTTACTGCATTAAAGACTGCATTCTGTCAGAACATAACTAGAGCTTGTTTTCGTGAATGCAGAGGTTTGTAGTTCGCTCAGCTTTTGGGGAGTACCCAGCGTCTCTGGGGCGGCGCTACGCGTTTATGTTAGGGTATCGAAGCTATATAGACTTGACAGGCTTCCCACGCGGTTGGGTTTCCCAATAATCTCAAGCGTAATCGCAGAAGAATAAGCATTTGAGCTACAGCGAAACAGTGTTGCGCGTGTACCTGCTGATTTGATCTTGTGATCAACTATTTGATAAATGAGCCAACTAAATTCGAAGAAATTAGAGCAAGAAACTGCAGTCGTGGGTAGCGATGTCAGCACCATGCAAAAATCACCGAAAGAGTTGAAGAACCTGGTTGACGAGGTCATATTGGACGTTTTAGAAGACATTGGATTTTATCGCAATGTTTGGAAGTTCGAGCCTCGACAGGTCCGACATTTGCTGCGTGGACTGGTATTTTTCATGGGGTTTTTGTCGGTATGGTCTTGGTCTCATACGGGCCGTCAGCGCTGGACATTCACTATTTTTGAAGCCGTACTTTTCCTGGTATACTATGTTTGGTACTACAAAGTTGAGTGCGGGGGCGGGGTCTATCTCTTTTCACCAGATTGGCGCGACACGTTTTTGCGCACGAGTGTGACGAAAACAAATTATGTGATCGCTCTAACAGTGGGCTATGAACTCAACATCGGTGCATCAATTCCGTTTGCTAGTCTCGAGCATCACTTAGACAACGATGGCCTTGATGAGGAGTGGCTCGGGGATGAAATCGAGCAGCAATTCGGTACCAGATGGAACTGAGCATGTGTCGTATACATTTAACGGTAGCATTTCTCTTGGAATACGAATACACTTCATAGATACAGTTATATACAACGTTGAAAAATAGAATCCTACTTCGTTTTACTCAACGCATTAATGTATGCGGCCCCAAGAAGACGCGGTAAATCTTCAGCGTCTACGTCATGAGTGTCCTCTACCTCACCCCATAGTGCGGTTTGGTGAGTTACATCCAAAGAGCTGAGCGCCGCAAGCTCGGCCACAGATCGCCTGTTTAATACTATGTTCATTCCAAGGATTAAGGACTTTGCTGCAGTAGTAGCGCGCTCCAACGAGGCGAACTGCCAATCATCCAACGAATTAATCCAATCTCGCACTTTGACCTTTGTTTCTGCAGGTTGATAATGACCAAAAAGTTGGACTTCCGTATCCAAGAAGATGATACCGTCACTCGACAGACCCCAGACCTCCTTAGCATCTTCCACGATTGGGGGGAACAGGGCATCTTGGGCCTTTCTGAGCTCACCATTGCAGTCCTTTCGAGGGCTCAGAACGACAAGGGTATCAGTATCAAGATAAGGTAGTAGCTTATCTGTGACTGTGTTTCTTTCCTCAGAAGTCATATCGAGTGATCTACCTGCGAGAGATGTTAGGGGGACCATATGAGATTTGAGCTTGAGTGACGATAGTGCTCGCCATTCCTGGGCAATAAGATGAGCAATAACAGTAGGTTTAGAAAGCGGAAGATTTAGAGGCTTTCCTTCGGGCGTACGTAAGGGAGATCCGTTGATGCAAACTTGGTTGCAAGAGGTGTCCGACTCTACAGTGATGCGTTCCCAGAATCGGTGAGTCTTAGACACATCTGGAACCACTATATTCGAGTAATACCTCGATAAATTTCCCAACGTTTGATACTTGAGACCAAGACTTACCCGGAAGTTTATCCTCTTGACGCACTGCATAACTCAAGAACGATGGATTTCCATCAGAGATAGATGGGTTTCAAAAACATAAGGGTTAGGTTGAAAACGAGTCGCTCTGGTCACGAACCGAATTATCGACACGATCACGATCAGAGGTCGATCTAGTTAAGTCGAATGCGATAGTATTGGTAAATCTTATAGCATCATTATTAAAGATTTACGGGGGGACTCTTGGTACCTCCTTTACATAATTCTTCAAGACAAGCCGACTTTAGGAATATTAGTCACCACTTGATTGATATCTAGATTGCGACTTTCGGAGCATGTACAGTATTGTGAAATATTTGGCAAACAGGCATGTAAAATGAGTAAATCAAAGTGTGCTGCTATGCAGTCGATTAGATTGCCGAACGCATCATGAATTATGCCACATAAAAGGAAGAGAAATATCCCTATAGAGTGGGGCACGACAAAGACTCTCGAGTACTAAAGTCCGCACTATTTTTTTGACGGCGCCGATGAGTCCAATTGGAATTCTTAGTCTTTACGAGAAACGTGACGAGGTTGAGGTCGTTAACGACGGACCTTTGGGGATTATACTGATTGTCATTGTTAGCGTAGGAATTCTAGGGGCAGTCATAGTGCTCATTCTTGCATGTTGCGTGAGACCTAGCTGCTCGGAAAGATCAATGCCTGCTGTAGCGCTGAGTTCTTCTGTAGCCCCCAATCCTCATTCCAACCATGCCTCCTTAGACTCCAATGATCTTATTGATCCTGTAAGGCCCTGCTCAGTTGCGACATCAAGTATTCGTGATAGTTGCAGTAGCTCAGATGAACCTCCTACATACCATTCATATGGGCGTCGTCCTCCAAGTCGCATGCACAACATTGAGGACATCGACCCGGTGCCGCGATACAACTATCCTATTCAAATATCATCGCGACATTCTTTAGAGCTAGCGATTACAGTGTCACCGTAATTTGGCTAACATGTGAGGGGTTCACGCCGATACGTCATAATCGTAAATGTAGATCACCGAGAGAATCGTATCACGGGGAGAAATAAATTGAATTTTTCAAAGACAAGGGGCGCAATTTTTAATATTATAGCCAATATTGACTCTACAGTCTAACTACCTGAACTTATGTCCTCCCGATGCAGCGTGTTTTATATCATGTCGCTCCTCGTGTATGAGAGAAAGAGGTGGCTGGCGGGTTTCAACAGCTAGCCATGCGGGGGAGCTATGCTGGGTACGGTTCTGGGCGCGGCTTAGCTAAACTACGCTAAGAAGCCGTCATTGCCCGTGCCCTGAAAATAAAGGCTAGCTGCCCGCTCACTTATGTCCACGCTACTGTGGCGAACGCACGTTTTGGACCCTTGGAAACATCTGTGCAGCTGGGCGCACGATTACGCAGCGGTTGTTGCGTAGACAGCGGCCAACCCTAGCAGCCCTTTCCCAGGAACATAGTGACTATCCCTCAGTTCGTTTTGCCTCTCTCCACCACCGATCTTATATTATTCGTGACAGTATAGTTTGTTGTAACTAGAAAGATAGCAAAACTCTGTCGAGTACACCTGAATTCCTCCTTATTGTCTTTGAATATCGTTCTCAGACACTTGGACTTGTGACATTTCTGACCGCTCGGAATTTACCAGCTACGACGACCCCCGTTGATCCGTTCAGCTGAACAGTGGTTTTGAGTTTAACAGCCAATATTTTCGTTTCATCCGATCACTCAACACGGACAGGGTGATCGTAAGACTATGGCCCCGTATACACACCTTCTCAAACGTTGGAGTGATGATGATGGTGACGATGGCTTTTGGTGGAACAGCAGCAGCGGATGGTACGAGTATGGCCGCTGGGTTGTTCTGGCTGTCATAATCGGAGTATGCGTGGTTGTATTCCTCTTGGTACAAGGAATATCCTGCAGACGCGCTCGACATGGTGAGGCTCCGATTCAAGGCACCGCGTGGATGGTGCCACCGTCATACTACCAAAGCCAACAACAGCACCGGCAGCACCAACAGCATGAAGATGCTGTGCCCATGTACAAGCAAGAGGCCGGTCAGGGTGATGCCGGGCATTACGACCCAGATGGCAACTTTGTGCCATACCGTGGTAACAACCCGGTGCCAGATTACTCTGATTACGGGCCCACCTATGATCCTCCGCGAGGGCAATATACGCCTATCTCCCGTACAGCTCAATCAAACGGAGATGATAGATCCACAGCACCATTAGCTCAACTTGACCAAGATGAAGATTTCGCTGTGCCGCCCCCACCTCAAGCTGCTGCTACATCTGAAGCTGTTAATTACCATAATGCGCCACCGCCGCCAGGCCCCCCACCAAATCAAAGAGCATCTGCAGGTCCCTCAAATGTGCGCGATTTTTATCGCCCCGTTGATCCAGACGCTCCTGAAAAGGCAGTCTCACGATATTAACTGAAATCCCAGACTCATTTCATCCATTCTCTAGGTATACCATTCCCACTAACATTTATTTCAGTCATTAATGCAGACTGATGTGTAGTAAAACAATTCTATGTAATGAAACAATTCTATGTAATGATCACTTCTGAACATCTTTCACTTAGTTTCGTCAAGGCTTTCCTGCTTTTCAACGGCACTTTCGGCCAACAGCATTTTTTTATCGATTTGGAAAAGACGAAGAAGTAGTTCTTCTGTGTTTTCTTTCGGTGCCATCAGGTTAACACTTGCTTTACCACGCCATAAAGGATATATGGAGCCGTTAAGGCGCCAGATGCAGCAGCCTTCAGTCAGTGGTTCAACTTGACTATGAAGCTCGGGATCAAGATCTTTCATCGTGTCCAGTCTAATGAACGTTTCTAAGCAAAGCTCCTTCAGAGTCTCAAGTTTCTCGGTCGTCACAATGCGTTTCGTGGCAAAATCGTTGAACATAGTTATCCCCTCGATCTGTACTCTCCACTTGCATTCTCCATCATTCCGTTGCGCATTGAAAAGCTTGATACCAGCATGAATGACCTTCAACTTTTGGTCATTATTCTCTAGAACGGGTTTGAGGCTAGGGGCCACGTAATAGATGGTGCGCGACGGTTCTGCCTGAGCGTTGCGAACAACCAAAGTATCCATTTTGAATTCAGGTTTGATGCCGTAGAACTTCACACAGCTCAGCAGCTCAGGATGGTCAGGCGAGAGGAATTTGAAAGGCTCCTCAAACGCTGGAATATCGCGAGGCAACTTTGGTGCTTTTGCAGGTCTAGCATCAAGTTCGGTTTCAGCCTTGCGCTTATTCGCTTGGTTCAGTTCAGTAGTGTCTCTAGCTTCAGCAGCGCCGCTGGCATCATCAGTTTGCTTCTGGGACGTAGCATTAGTCTCTCTGACAGACTCACCGCCCTCTTCTACACACGAATCCGCCTTGATTTTCGCCTCCGCCTTAGCCTCAAGGTCCTTGATTTCCACAGAGGGGCCCGTAAGTTCCAGTACAGCAATGAAGAAGCCTCCGCTGTTTTGCTGCTCCGGATACACACGAACGCATCTTTCTAGGTTGAACGACTCATTCTCTGTTTTGGATGGGCTGAACCAGCTGCGAGGAAGTCCCTTGTTTGGAGATTTCTGAGCATCAGATTTCTCATTTTGCGGGATACGACCCTCTTCATAATCAGCTAAGTCATACCACTGTTTGGTCTTCTTTTCTTGGACCTTCCAAGTAGTTACACCGGGTCGACGTTTCAAGGTCGGAAGTTGATCGCTGACGTCGATCAAACGCAGGTTCGGAAATTGACGCAGTAATTGAGCCACCACAGCCTCATCCTCTGTAGGATTCAGTGAACAAGTAGAGTACACCAGACGACCACCCTGCTTGAGTAGATGCACGGAGCGTGTCGCAATATTCAACTGCAACTGGTGCAAACCCTGACCATTGCTAACCTTCCAGTCCTTCCACACATTGATATTCTTACGCATAGTGCCATCACCAGTGCAAGGTACGTCACAAAGAATGCGATCAAACTTCAAGTAGCTCGATCCCAGCCAGATCTTCGGATACATTTGGGCATCGTGGTTCGTAACAATAATGTTGGGACTGTTCAGGCGCTTTATTTGGTGGGTCAACATGTGTGATCGCTTGTAATCGCTATCATTTGCAATGATCAACCCAGAAGGCACAACAACGCCCTTAGAATCGGCGCTGTGACCAGTATTCTGATGAAGTGCTTCAATAAGTTGCGTCGTTTTACTGCCAGGGGAGGCACATGTGTCGAGCACAATGTGGTGCGGTTCCACGCCGAGAAACAGAGGCGGAATCATAGATACCAACTCCTGGCGGGATATGTTGCCTGCATTAGTCTCGACGACGAGGAAGCGTTGAAACTCGCTAAACTGCGGGTTTCGTCGAACTGCCTGCTTACCGACATTAACCTGCCAAGCTAATCTGTTCGGATAGAAGCTCAGCGGTGTCGGAGGCTCCAACGGCTTACCCTCCCATTCCTGAGTTCCCAACTTGCTTATGTGCTTTTCTTCCATCATTTCTCTAACCTCTACCATATCTTTTGACGATCCCGTGAGGCGGAAGGTCACAGGTAGCTCCTCTTGTGCGGCTTTTTTGAACCGATCGAAGTCAGTCGGTTCAGCACTGGGTAAGTTCAAAGTGCGGTAGTATTCCTCCCATTCCACATTTTCTCTGGGAATGTTCTGCCAATTAGTCCTCGGTGCACGGCCTCGTCCCATGGTAGTTTCTACGTTGCGCAGGGGTTTCAATAGCAATAAAGCAGCCTGATTTGTTAGCTGTAGTCGACTCAAGACACCCCAGTAATGGTCACTGAATGAAAAGGGTAATTTTTTCAGCTTATTTGTGATACATAGGGTACGGAATAGTACATGCGGGTTGTGTTCTCTCATCTCTCAATATTGCCGACGAAACTGACTAACAGCCTCGCTCTGGTTACACAAGCCAGGGTTAGCCCCATAATTATAATAGTGTGTTTTCTAAGCCTATTAGTCCAGTCGAGGAGGTCCAATTGATAATCCTTATAAAATGGATTCACGAGTTCATATACATGGCAGTCCTCTCCATGGACGTCCTCAAAACCATCATAGTCACCGTCACTCGGCAGATAGTTCTCCTTCCTGGCTAGTTGAGCACTTAGTTCCCATCTTTGATCATGACCCATTGCCCAACGCTTTTCTCGGGATAACACTAATAACTGCTCTTACACAAATATTGTTTGGAATGACTCCACATCTAGGTCAGTCAGTACTGCACTTTTTAGTAGCGTTCGCTGGAGGTAGTATATTGGGTACGGTCTTTCTTCATTTGCTTCCCGAAATCAAACCGTTAACATCAAACTACCTACTTATATTGTATGGATTCTTGTTCTTTGTTATTATCGACAAATCTATGCGCATAATTGAGGGGTCTCAACATACACATTCGCACAGCAGTGTCCACATCGAGAACAAGCTCACTGATAAGGAGGATGAAACTACAATACATTACCAACAAGCGCACTCTGCGCACAAGGATGCCAAAGAACCCAAGCCATCACCTTGGTTGAACGTTCTTGCAGATTCTATGCACAATGTCACAGATGGTATGGCTTTATACTTTTCGTTCAATGCCGGTTCTCGCACGGGAGCGACTGCCATATTAATGATGGCGCTGCATGAAATACCTCACCAAATTGGTGATTTCGCGCTACTCGTCAATAGTGGGTTGACGTCGGGTGCCGCTCGGAAGGCACAGTTAGTTACAATATTAGGGACTGCTCTAGGCTGCACAGTTGCTCACAATTTCGGTTCCCTTAGCGTCCACTTTGAAGAACTGATTAACCCGATAACCGCAGGAATCTTTCTTTATGTGGGCACTTTGTCTGTCCTCCCGGAGCTAATGGAGATCGACGAGTCTGCTGGGAAACTCTCCAATACTCGCACTGGTCTGCTCCAATTGGCCGGTGTCATTGCAGGGATTACAACAGTTGCGTTGCTCGAATCGTAAATACCACAAGTCATAGATCACAACTTACGCAGAATAGGTTTAATGATGATAAACGTAGACTACTACAGTGTAGAACTTCAATCAAATATACCTCTTGCACCCACTGGATCGGGATCTTGTGTATACCCGATTTCTGTGGGACTGTTCGCAGTGGTATAGTCAATATCAACGTCTACATTAGTCCCGTATGCATCCGTTTTACTAGGCGGCATCTCAATTCCCTGAGCAGTACTCGTGCTAGTTGAATTAGCTCGCATCTCCATAGATGGTGTACGGAACTGAGCATTTGATACAGGATAGATCAGGGAATCAGTGTCCATTTCATGTTCAATGCGCACGTCTGTTCTAAGCACTCGCCTCGCACGGTTGTTCAACTCTGGAAACTCATTTGGCGGCCCGTCAGAGTGATTTATTCGAGCTCGAGGTGGTAGAGATATAGCTGAAGGAGTCTGATCCTGGTTTCCAACTCGAATCTGATGCAAATCCTCGATCCTGGGTCCTGATGCACGAGCCATGAATTTAAACACGAAGCTCACCAGTGGAAATGCCGCATATTTCCCAGTGAATACGATGGGCATTGATCTACTCGTTTCATTGAACTCGGCTCGTAATGGAGTGCCACCACCTATATAGTCAAGGAAATTCAGCATCGTGCGGAACTCCTTGAACTTTAGCTCAACCTGTCGAGGTGCTAACGCAGTAATCTGATGGAATGCATCAAATTGTAGTTTAATTACTGTTCTCAAGCCCACTGAGTTCGTCTCTTTTGAAGAATGATTTGCTGAACTTAGCGTTGAATGTGCAGTACTGCGATTCGAACTCCGTGTGTGACTTTTCTTTCGAGCATGCAGTGTCACAAATGTGGGACGAAATATGATTTGTAATTCATCAGCTCCGGCCTCACATGATGAAAATGCGTCTTTGAGCGTCGAAGGTAGGCATTCGAATGAGGACCGACCGGGTTCCAGAGGCTCAAAATCTACCTGTTCAACGGCGGTATGTAGAGATGGAAGTGTAAATACTTTGAGGATACCTTTGTTTCCCATGAGTTTTACCGAGAGATGCTCTTGTCCACCAGTGGACACATCTAGCACCAACTGCATGGCTGTTATTTGATCAGGTTCAATCCGTTTCAATACAAGATCCAAGGCGCGTGCCTTGACGTTTACATTTCGAGAGGTCCCTTCTCCTGAAAACAATGGCTTTATTATATTGACCCGCGCAAGAACAGTTTGAGATGAATTCAGAACCGATAATCCCAAGGTCTCTGACGTCGCTACTATGTTCAAGAGCTCGCCAATTTTTGCGTAAGTGTTTATAACCCTCTGAAGCATCTCAAGGACCTTTGGGTCTGAAAAGTTATACATCAAAGTTAAGGTGCAATTTTGGAGTCATGCATGAAAACGAATCCGCAACTCCGCACTGATAGCACCTGTTGATGATATCTATGGTACTTTACCGGCGCTGTTAGGAAGTTGAGTGGATTTCAGGGTAAGTGAGGGCTCGAGAATATTACGGCTTTGAGCGTACCTGAGTGCGTCTTATTGCCGGATGATCATCGGAGTTTGCCACGGGGGTGAAGGTATGGTTTAATTAGAAGCAACTACAGCAATTGGCTGTAAGAGCGAGGTCACTAGCTTGTTCAATTGCCGAGGAAGGACGTGTGACACCGACGGCGAGTGACTGATCTCAATACTTGAAACCCGTCCATAACTTACTAATATGACATTTTGGGATGATTCTGATTTATGCCGGACGTGATTTCTCGGAATATGGGCTACTTGACCAGTAGGCACGATGAATTTTGGTGGTCACTCGATTCTGTGCACATAATTACTCCGGTTAACATTCAAAGATCCTTTTATGTGCATCAATTTGAACAGTTTAAATCGACACACAACCAGCTTTATGTCATACAGCACTTACAAAGCCGTCTTTTACAGCCTAACCACGCAGATGACGGATAGGTTTGGCTTGACCACATAAAAGATTCACATCGAACAGCAATCGTTGCTCATTTGAAGCGCTCTTGCGTTTCGTAAGAAATATATATGAGGTACCGCTTCGAGGGCGAAAAAGCCGCATCCACCGGCGTGACATATGTCTACTGGTCACCATTCTCACCATTCTCATCGAAAAAAATAATGTCATAGACATAATGCGTGTCAAAATCTTTTAGTATGATGGTCTTGGAGCTGATACATATATATATTGCATATTTGAGCATATTCGAGTCGCGACGCGTCCAATTCTAAGACCCTTCCATGTCTCTGATGTTTGGAGTCAGCCTGTGTGCCCTGTGCGTCTTCACGTTTCAGTTTCAGGGTATTTCGGTGCCCCATACACGATATGCCGCAGCGAAACAGCGAAACAGGCTATATCATCAGCTATCGCTTGGGTTGGGCAAATATGTAAAATCTCCTCCCAACGCACATGGGATCTTTTTTTAGTGTTAAGTTCCGAGATATTGAGATCTGATAATTCCACTTTTATCTCTCCGCAGATCTCCAAATATTGGTACCTATTCACTATTTTCACAATTAGGTGAGAATTTGGGAATCGTGAATGCTGATCCAAATCGTACTCGATGGAACCGTCCCGTCAGTGCTGAGAAAAGAGGAAGGCTATCCCGTGTTATGCATAAATAGGGCAGATGAACCACTTTACCCTGCGGCTCCTCAGTTGTTGTTGTTATTATGGGTCCGGGTGATGTGTGCCACTGGGTCGGGGATAGGGATACGGTAGGGGTTTACTAATAGCGGTCGGTTGAAGAGGGTGCTCTCAGGTGGTTGTTGCGTCTGTCGAGTTCCGCACCTAACGACTAACCAAATACAAGAGACCCACCATTATCTGCACCATAGGTCCTTGCACTTTCGAGCGTGTCCGAGATCACACATCAGTCAACTAGAAGGAAGAATAACAGTACTTTTCCATTCACAGAGTTACAAATATCATCATCGTACGGCGGTGGTGATCCGTTTGCCGCGAAATTCGTTGCTCGTAACTTCACAGTATTTATCGACAGCGGCCTCTTAATGTCATTAACCCGTACAAGAATCGTGCTTTTTTGATCATAGGCCAGCTTAATTCTTCTCGAATATATCTGAAGGCTAACTGAATTACCCAAACGACTCGAGTAACCCGGTTGGACTTGGTTACGGGAGATCAATCAAGCGGAAAATGTTGTCACTAAAGCTACTATTGATATGGTGGTTTATCATTGAAAGAAGCGCTGCGCAAAGCATAGCGAACCCACTCACTGGTTGCTCGTCGTCAAACACTGGTTCCAGTAATAAAGAGACATTCAATCCTATGAATTCATACGGAGCATGCACGCAGTTCTGTTCCGGCTATGCCTACGCTATAATGCAAGGCAAAATGTGCTGGTGCTCGAATGAGACTCCAGCAGATACGGTGAGCGTAAGCCAGTGCTCAGAGAGTTGCCCAGGATATCCTAATGATCGCTGCGGAAGTACAGAGGATGGTTTGTTCGGCTATGCTCAACTTGGAAATCCCAGCTCAACTCAACAAGCATCTTCTACCCAAAGTCCAACAACTAGCACAACTATGGGCATTACGTCACAAAAGTCGACCTCATCACAAAGCACGACACAAGAAACGACATCTTCGACTATGTCTTCATCCACGATACCTACTTCAAGCACCACTAGCATGACAACCTCTTCGACTTCAACATCCACCTCATCGTCAACAACGGCTAGCGTCATTGCCATAACTTCAAGCGTCCAGAGCTCTCCAGGCATTATCACATCATCCACCGTGGTTTCTACTAGCAGTGATATCTCTCAAGTGATCTCGTCGACTTGGTCGAGCTCAAAAATTCCTTCCAGTACATTTAGTAGTTCTGCTTCAGTGGCATCTCACACTACTTCGTCGGCTTCTTCATTATTGACCCCAAGCTCAGTCACTGCATCTTCTAGGTCGGCGTCTAACTCAGCTAGTGGAGTCACTCGATCAAGTACTGCGGTAACGAGTTCAGCAGCTTTTTCTTCTAGTTCACCTGTTGTTGGATCCAGCTCAGTGGAATCTTCCTCACGTGGTAGCAGAAGTCCGGCGAACTCCATAACGCCGACGACATCAAGAATACAGCCTTCATCGCCCACAACTCGCTCCGCAGCACCCAGTGCCAGCTCCACCTATGTGTCCCCACGGGGTAACAACTTGTCCGGTGATAATCACAAAAGCTTTTGGCATAGAGGAGGTGCCGTCGCAGGAACTTTTGTTGCTGTAGGGATCGTGGTGGTACTCCTGATTGCGTTAGCTATCTTTTTCTGTTGTCGTCGTAGACATGCTCGCCCCAACAATGGTACTGTGTCTCTTGTGCAGAATGAAGCAGCATCACCTTTTGTTGGTCCTACAGAGTTCAATATGGGCCCATCAAGCAGAGGCCATATTTTTGCCCCAGTAGCGTACAGTTCAGCTGGCAGCCAGCATCTGCGGAAACCAAGTACTGTAAGTGGTTTCAGCGACAGTACTATGAATCTAGTACCGATTTTCGATCAGCGAGTAGATCCCAATCAGATGTATATGCACATGGGACAAGGGGGTTCTGAGACAAGTTTGCAAGACAATGAAGACTACTCTCGGCGTGTCCTGCGAATCGCCAACCCGGGAAACTAATTCAGTTGCCGCTCTCACATGTTGATTAATTGATTAACACGCGCGGTGTGAACCGCAGTAGCTAAGCTCAATGGTGTTTATCAGTTGGTCAACCGCGAACCATACTAACAGTCTTTTGTGGCTGTGCATTAATTTTGATTTGTCGCGATACTATCTGGAGTCCTCTCATTGTGTTAGTATCCACTAGGAAAACTCGCCCTAGAAAGCTGGTCCGGGTGGTGAGCAAATTAACACTTTGCATGCATAACTATTCCGCTAAGCAAATCCTATATTTATTTTATATCACCTAGCGATAGTTCATTTGTTTTAAATGGTTGTTTCAGTGGCCAATGTGCCTTAATTGAGTGCGTACCTTGAGCGCACTCTACTGAAGGTCATGCCATCAGCCTAATTTGGTCAGGTAGGTCAAAGCATTTATATATGTACGCTCGGAATCAAAGTCTCAGCGGATGAGTATCGTCACACCGGCTCTTCTTGGCTATAGTTTCCTTCTTCGTACTTTTCGCGGAATTTAGCTTCCACATGATCACAAACGTCCGTAAGGTCGTTTAATCCCTTCTTGAGGGCTTCCAGAGCGGTCATATCACCGTATGTTTGTATTCTTAAGTTCATGAGTGCTTCACTAGGATGCGGAATTGAGTACCCACAAAACTCAACCTCTGGATTCTTCATAATCATATATCTCAGCGCATTGCCTAAGGTGTGATCTTCCTCTTTTATCTGGAATGTGGCTGCCGAACCATCACCACTCATTCCAGGCAACACTACAATTTTGTCTTCATCCACGATGTACTGATCGTCTATGTCAACATTAGCGTCGGTCATTGAAACGTCCGCACTCATTTTGTATTCTTAGAGTTGTGCTTTGGATCTACAAATTAATAGATCACTGTCAGGGTAACGGGTTTGAATTTTTATTCATAGAGGTTGTAGCTGGGATTGTCATGTGTACCCCAACCACACCGGCCTCGCCGTGAAGACTGAGAAGGTCGACAGACAAATGTTCTGAAGAAATGCGGGGTACCCCAGCCCTCAGAAGCCATCAAGTGGTCTTTGAAAAATCAGCATGTTTCCTCAGCGAGTTTGTCAACCTGATTTTGCATACAAAGCTAGCTTGGTAACCATTGTGCTAATTAATTCCAAAGAACTCAGAGTCAATGGTATGAGAGGTACGTTCTGTTATCTAAACTTTATACAATCGTGCGTGCATTAACCAGCTCTTACAAATATCTTTTACTTATTCAACTTCCACCTTATTAAACCCCACAGTATGACAACTTAGTTGAATAGAGGCAGCTAGCTTTACTGAGCTTATCATCCTAGGTCCGTTGGTGCTCCAATTCCATTATCTAGTCTGAAGATTTTGAATTATATGCACAACCGACGATATATTTATTTGTTATTAGAGCATGATGTAGTACTAGCGATGTTAGACCCGGACATCTTCTACAGTACACCGGACACTCTTGCAGTGAACAACTGAATTCTCATTATATAATATCTCACTAATGTTCTATGATTCATTGTCCTCGATTAGAAGTATAAATAATCCTAACTCCGAGATTGTAGCTACGTATAAAATAACCCTAACATCCCTCGTGCTAATAACCGCTGACGAGCTCGAGGTATGCAACGGACCCCGCTGCCCAGCCGTGCATATCCGGCGTATGTCTCGGCCGGACACACATGCACGCGCGTCAATGCGTGGAGCCCTTACGTACACGCTGGGACGATCCTCGGTGTCTTTCTCGGGCGACCCTATTAAGCTGTGTGAATCACACTTCACCAGTGACCCGTAATTCCCGCACCCTCAACGCCATCCGCAGGTCCCTTTTTTCAAACCTATTAAGTCAGAGCACCCCACTCTTCGTTTCCCTCTCCTATCACTACTCCCCCGTGTGGACATAGCTCTTGGAGACACAGTGTTGAAACAGTGGAATCTCAAAAATTAAATTTGTAGATCCCACCAGCGTCAACTACCAGACAATTTAGACAAAATCCGTGATCTCCTAGCTGCAGTGAACTTCACGTTTGAGACCCTAGGACGTACGCCATATATTTTATAGCGTGGCCAAATGACTGTCCGGGCTGTAACTCGTAAAGTGCTGGCGTTTACGCGCAAAGCCGCTTTACCTGTGGGTATCCCACTCGCAGTGCTCACCGCTTATCTGATTTATGATGACCGTAAATCGAGTCATCGTTACAACAAGCCTCACAGCACGATTATTCCCGCGCCAACTCCGCTGCCGCGCTCCCGCGCTGAAATGCTCCAGAGCCTCGCTGATACTGCCGAGTATGACGTTCTAGTCATTGGTGGCGGTGCCACGGGTACTGGTGTCGCTTGGGATGCCGTTACACGCGGATATAAAACTGCGCTGGTCGAGCGCGAGGACTTTGCGAGTGCCACTAGCTCTCGCTCAACTAAGCTCGTCCATGGCGGTGTGCGTTATCTCGAGAAAGCTTTCTGGCAGGCCGATTACAACCAGTACTTGCTGGTCAAGGAGGCACTTGCTGAGCGACGCCATTTCTTAGATATGGCTCCTCACCTGAGTTTCCCTCTGCCTATTATGATTCCTGTGTATAAATGGTGGCAGCTGCCTTACTACTACGTGGGAGTCAAGATGTACGACCTGATCGCCGGTAGCGCCAACCTCGAGTCCAGCTACTTGCTGACTCGCACGCGGGCACTGCGCTTGTTCCCTATGTTGAATGAATCTCAGCTTAAAGGCGCTGTGGTGTACTATGATGGTTCGCAGAATGACGCTCGGATGAATGCGACTCTGGCGATTAGTGCTATTGACAAGGGCGCTGATATCCTCAACTACACCGAGGTTGTTGGCTTGCTCAAGAATCAGCAAGGTAAAGTGATTGGTGCTGAAGTTGTTGACCGTGAAACAAACACTCGTTACAAGGTCAAATCGAAGACTGTTGTTAATGCCACTGGCCCCTTCACGGATACTATTCGCAAGATGGATGACCTGAAGGCGAGCAACATTCAAATTGGTTCCTCTGGTGTTCACATCATTCTTCCTGGATGGTATTGCCCAAGTAACATTGGTTTACTAGATGCCGCGACCAGTGACGGACGTGTCGTCTTTTTCCTGCCGTGGCAAGGTTCGACTATTGCTGGTACCACTGACCGTCCTAGCGACATCGAGTCCAACCCGCGCCCCAGCGAGGAAGATATCCAGTTTGTCCTGAATGAGGTAAAGCACTACATTGATGGTAAGGTAGATGTTCAGCGTGAAGATGTCCGCGCCGCCTGGGCGGGTATCCGCCCTCTTGTGCGTGATCCCAACGCAGTAGACACCCAGAATGTGGTGCGCTCTCATGCTTTACTCGTCGGTGAGTCCAATTTGATTACCATTGCCGGCGGTAAGTGGACCACTTTCCGTGAGATGGCCGAGGAGACTGTTGATAAAGCTGCTGAGATTGGTAACCTGCCCAAGAACCCTTGCCAAACTAAGCACTTGAAGCTTATCGGTGGTGATGGCTGGAACCAGCTGGTTTACACTGATCTAATTCGCGAGTTTGGCATTGAGCCGTCATCGGCTAAGCACTTGTCGGACAACTATGGTATGCGCGCTTTTGATGTGGCGCGCCTATGCTCCCCGACTGCCCTCAACCAGGAAGGTAAGGTTGTGCAGCGTAATGCTCGCATCTCGCCGTTCCACCCGTTCCTTGATGGTGAGATCTTTTACGCCATGTCATACGAGCAGGCACGTTCTGCCATCGACATCCTAGCCCGCCGCACTCGTCTGGCCTTCCTCGATGCTGAAGCTGCCCGTGAGGCATTACCCAATGTGATCGAGGTAATGGCTCGTAACTTGAACTGGTCGGTTGAGCGTCAAGGTCAAGAATTCACGGATAGTGTTCAGTGGCTGCAGTCTATGGGCCTCCAGCAGCACAAGGCTGCCCCCATCGCCTTGGGACAACTCGCTGCTGTTCCTCAGCCGGAGCAGCCTCCTCTTGTCCACGTCGCTGATCCCGCTGATATGCCAAGTGGTGCGGTCTCGGCCGCCGAAGCTGCCCGTGACGCTGAATCACACCCTGTTCACGCAGATGACTCCTCGTAAATGCTTAGACAACACTAATGCCTAAAATAACATTAAATACAGTATAATGCTGCGCGAAAGCCTGTGTAAATACATCTGGACTATGTGTTGTGCGTCTTCAGTCCTCACATGAAACCAATAAGTCTACTATGTCGATTGGTTTAGTCTACTCTATCAAAGTAACTAGCTTACTGGCTGAAAGCCTCTATAAAGATGATTTCTTTACGGTCGTAATCTGTGAATCGAGATAACTCAGATAATGCAGATCCTAGAGACCAGCCTTGTTTTATCCTATGACAGGCTATCAGTAACGAAGTGACCTGTTGTCCGTTCATGCAGTGTACATATATGGGCCAGCTCCTTGGATTATCAAGTATAGATAAGACGTCTTTCACCAGATCTGCGGACAACGGCACACCCCTCTTCTTTTTGGATTTTTGTTGGTCCGAACCAGCAACTGGCACATGAATTACGTTTATGTCCGCAAAGCTCGGCCCGAGCGTATTTTGATCTATTGGTTCAGGTGTTAGGCTCACGATAGTATGCAAACGAAGTCGCTCAAGGAAGCCCCGATATTCCGCCTTAGGATAAGCGCCTCTATAAAGACCATGGCCTACACATGCAAATTGCAATGGTGGAACAAGAGAAATTCCGTTACTTATGCTGTCCATTATGTTGCCTTGTCCGATCCGTCGGTAAACCTGCCCTCAATTGTACCACGCAGGCTTAGGGGT
The DNA here is from genome assembly GCA_030562965.1 of Starmerella ratchasimensis. Classification (NCBI taxonomy): domain Eukaryota; kingdom Fungi; phylum Ascomycota; class Dipodascomycetes; order Dipodascales; family Trichomonascaceae; genus Starmerella; species Starmerella ratchasimensis. The sequence continues at coordinate 166,039 of JAKUAQ010000011.1, forward strand.
GTTACGGTTGAAATTACTATCACATTATTATCAATGAATGTGGCATCACTTAAGGTACACAGCACCATTAAAGCAGTTCCTTCTTATGCGTTTGACCTATCTCTGGGGGCAATGGGATAATCAGTGTATACGCCAAAAATAATGCCATCATCGTTTCCCTCGCTCACCTCATATAGGGTCGATATTGCTCGGCAGTTTAGCCTACGCGGCCGGTGACATAACTAACATATAATATGAACATATTTCCACGATCTTCTGAGAGCACTTGTTCACATTTTGGAGTGTATATATTTTAACAGAGCATGTATTATTTTGAGATCGTTCCTGCGGCTGGCTCACATGCATCATGCATCCTGGTCCCCTGGTTGAACATTGCGGTCCTGCAATTATACCCTGGCCCTCCGCGGTTGAATTTCTCAGGATTGGCTTCCCTCGATCAGTCAAGGCTAACCTCTGCCCTTAGCAGTGCCACACCCTCCCGTTCGCGCACAGTATTGGTCCGTTAGGCGGTCGATACGAGCGGCTTATCGGAATGTCCCAACGGTACCCTCCGGTCATGTTCCAGCGGCGCAGGCTGCCCCGCACCCGTTATCCGCCCAAAGAGTCAACATATCACGCCCTTATAACTAGATCGAGTGCCCACCAGGTGTACGTTATACCATCGTACTGATAGTTCGTAATTGATCTCCGAATTCCTTGGAGGCATATTCCGAGCGTGATAAGTGTCAGACATTTTCAGCACTGGTGTGAATTGTTTTGGTTTATCCGCTAAAACACACAATAACCACAAGCGAGCTAAATAGCGGCGTACTCTAATCATATCATCAGCCGAGCACCACGCCTCAGCCTGACTGCAATTTAGAGTAGTCGCGCACGAAATAGCTTGTAATCGGGCAATCAGAACATATTGAAACAACTATGGCAACTCAATCAACTCTCGAGTCGCCTTCCGCACTTCGGGTGTTCGGCTGCTCCTATGCGGCTGCCACTGGAGCCTTGCTGATTAACTTCCCCTTTGATACTATTAAGACGCTCGTTCAAGCAGCACCCGAAGAGACGATTCCGCTTTCGATCAAGCACCTTTATCAAGAGGGCGGTGTCCGTGCCTTCTATCGTGGTGTGAGTGCATCCCTAGTTTCTTCGTCCGCCGCTCGAGCGATGAGTATGGGATTGTACAACTGCTTCGTACCTCGATATGCCAAACTTTTTGGTATTGGAATGAAGTCGCCTAATGATCGGCCCACCATTCCAGTTTTCTTTTCTGGTCTCACCGCCGGTGCTTTCTCTTGCATTCTCACTGGTCCGTTTGAATTCACGAAAACCGCATCCCAAGTTGAAAGTGTTATTCTCAGACAACGTGCTAACAACCGCTCTGCTGCGCCATCACCTGCTGCGCATCCCGCAGGTGTTTCAAGTACAGCCATGGGACATCATTCAAACCACACTCGCCAGCACTTTACTTCAGGTGCAGGACCAACATCTTTGACTCGTTACTCATCAACAGCATCATATTTCAGTCCCACTTTCGCTGAATCCTCGATTACAGCGGCTACCGATGCAGGTATTGCGGGAGCAGTTACCGGTGCGGCTAGCAGTTCGTCGAGTGGGATTGGGACCCAGAGAAAGATTAGTGCACTACAGACTGTGAGAAATCTTCGTCGCCGTGGTGGGTGGGCTCAGCTTTATGGCGGAGTAGAATATCACTGTCTGCGCGATTCAATTGGGTCAGCCATCTACTTTACTGTGTATGAGACCACCAAACGCGTTCTCTCTCGGAATCGTGCCCCGGGTGAACGTCCCAATCCATTTGCTGTCGTTGTAGCAGGTGGTATGTGTGGTGCTGCGTCCTGGCTAGCAGTATACCCCATTGACACAATGAAATCTGAATATCAGCGCGATTTGTATAGTCGCACGCTCATACCCACCTCTTTGGAATACAATGATACAGTGGTGAGGCGGCCAAAGTTCAGATTCTCTCTCAAGATGTATCGGGGACTTGGATTTTCGCTCATGCGTACGTCATTTAATGGCATCTGCCTTTTCTCCCTGTATGAATATTTCATGTGGGTGTCATCTTAGGCTCGCTAGAAGATATTGAGTCAATAGGATCATGTTATCCTATGTCTATATAGTTGTATTTATTTATTTAAGTTTCATTTCATAATTCTAAATGAAATAGAAGAACCACCACCGACGTAGGAGTACTTAATTGGATTGCTGCGTGGTCCTTGAATCATGGTCATGAATAATTATTAGTACTAGTATTAAATCAAAGCTGACCTTCAAATATGACGAGATTTCAATCCCTGATTACGGAGAGAAGAACAATTCCTGAGGCCGCGAAGCTACGGCAATGCATAAAGGGTTCGGATCTAGGTCAACCCTGAGCGGGATCTAAGTAATAAGTAATTTCACTGGTGACACGATCTTATCTGCGGAGCACGGTGATAACTTGCGCCTGAGGCTGTGAATCTTGTGAAGCTTTTTGACAGTCTTCCGTCACAAATACGCATTGATAAATATGGCTGACGACCCTGAAGATCAGCCAAAAGAGACTCCTGCCAGCACAGGAGGTATCTTGGACTCATGGTGGAACGCGGTGAAATCTAGTGCTACTCTGGAGAACGCTCAATTGGCTCTTCAAGAAGCCCAAAAGCAAGTCCAAAACGCTCAACATCAGGCCCAACAACAGTGGGAGAATTATGACATGGAGACTTTCAGTGGACATCTGCGCAGTCTCGGAAAATCCGCCACGGATTATATAGATTCCGCTGATCGTCGTCTTGAGGAACTTGAAACCACGGCGGTTCACTTTTTGCAGGAACGGGGCACCGAGTTTGTGGATATAGTTAAAGAATCCACGAACGTGTCTCATCCTGGTATAAATGAATCAGAGAGCGAAGTTATATTTACCGGGCCCGAAAGCATAGTTACTGCTTCTCGCCTAGATGCTGAGCTGCTTAGCCTGTATGCTTCCCCAACGAGGTTCACGTCAGCCGAGTTCGATGGTACAACTCCCAATGATGTGCAAGAACTAACGAGTGCGGAACAAGACACGCTTCTCAAGAGCAGCAGCGAGCTGAGTGAGACATATAAATCACTTGTACCATCGGCTCTCTCTAGCGCTCAATTCTGGCATCGATATGTCATATTAAAGGCACAGCTAGTGGATGATGATAAGAAACGAAAACGGTTAATTGAGAGGCAGGGACAAGCAGTTGTAGAACAGAGCATGCTAGATGACTGGGGCAGTAGCGACGAAGAAGACAAACCCAGGGAGACTAAGCTGTCCGAAGAGGATAAATCCAAGGAACCGAAGCTGTCCGCTCCAGTCAAAAGCACGAGAAATATTGAAGACGAAGGTTCTGATGATGATTGGGAGTGAAGCTGCTTGATTTCTCTATTATTACTGCGCTAATCTATTCATCACATCGTTGAACTTGTGCTCTATTCTTTAAGGCCTCCTGTAACAAAATAACTCAACCGAATCCGGATGCGAACAAGAGGACTGGGGAGGAAAATAACTATTTTCAATAAATACTTACAGATGCGAATAAATATTATCATTTTACATGCGTCGCCTATAGAACAGCACATAGGCGTTTTTGCTGACCGCTGCCTGTTCTTTCACAGGAGTAACATTGGCGTCGTCAAAGTATAGCCAGCCCTGGCCTGGCTTCTGGGTCACCGCTGTGTAGTGGCCGCCCTTTAGTGATCCGTGATGCAATGTCACAGCCCTTAGGTCGTACAAGAACGGTGCATTTTGGCCTCTTGTTGGAATGGACGAAAGGATGGATGCTTCGCGAGGGCTCAGTTCGCTCTGGCGAGACTGGGGCCAGTATTTGGTCAAGTCTAGGCCCCTGAGAGGATATTCTACAGGGGTTTCGAGTTTGTTAACTCCATTGACTGTCCGTTTGAATCGTTTCAGATGGATCACGAGGATAGGTGGTAGGCGTGAGATTTGCAGAGTTTTGATTGTTCGCCTCTTCACTCTGCATTTGGGACAGAACCAAGCATCGTCCCCACTCAATATCTCCGGTTTTACGAACTCATCAAAGCATGCTCTCAGAGAAGCATGCTGCCCGAACTTCATCGAAACAATGGGTAAGCTTAGTGATGAGAATGCATTATACGTCGTCGATGTATGCCTACACGTCATACACTGTAGGCGAGAGAGATACTGACCCTGAAAGAGGTCCACAATGAGTGAGGTGTCTCCATTCAGGTAACGCTCCCATTCAACAGCTGACGCCGCGCGGATGCCCATCAGTTCCCGCTTTTGCTCCTCTTCTTCTGTAAGTTCACCTTGCTTCTCTTTATCTCCGTTTGAATTTAAGTCTTCATGCAGTCCGTCAAGTACAAATGTCAGAAACTCCTGGCAATCCTGTTGCTCATTGCCAGCGAAATCATCGGGTCTCAGGTCACCTGCCAAACGTTTCATCTCATAGGGCGCCACGGTTTGTTGCATTTGGCCGTGACGAAAATATGACGAATCCCCTTGTGCATACAACTGCGGCCCAGCCTGGTCAAATATAGATCTCATAAGGCCCGCAAATACAGTTGCGAATCGACCTTGATATCCGAGACGGCTTTGGTAGTTAATGTAGCGCTCAAATGATCCGTCGCTAAATGGCTCGACAAGCTTTGGGAAGCTTGCTAAGCACTGAATAACACAGTTCATATAGCAGGTGTTTCCGAGGTTCTTCAGGCCCTTGGTGGTTAGTAGGTGCGGAGGCACCAGCTCCTCCACGTATGGCGGTGTCAGTTGACGTGACGGTGAGGTGACCGGAGCAATTCGTTGAATCATTGTACCTGAGTCTGAATCAAGGACTGGAGAAGTGCTAGGAGACATAGAGGAATGTAAACGTTGGGCTCCGTGTGACTTCAGTTTCGGTACTCTCAAGTGTGGAAGGGCCGACTTGGCCGGGGCATCCTGGTAGCCATCAACTGACCTCGAGCCGTGAGAAGAATAGTTCCCCAGGAAACCCCCGGAAAAAGCACTGTCCCGTTTGAAGTTCGTCTTTGCAAACGCATTTTTGGCGTGGTGAGGCGGAGGAGACGGTGGGGCCAACTGTCCAGGAGCACTGGAATGTGGCGTTGCCAGGCTGTGGGGAGACGATGACATGGGGGGAGCTAGTACAATTGGCTGCGGGTATACTCCTGAAGCACGATCATGGGACTTTTTTTGTCTCCAGTTATCATCCAATGCTAGTCCTGCACTATGCTCGGGGTATGCTCCGAGGTATGGGGTAGCAGGCTTGTCCGCACGAGTCGATTTCTGAGGTACTAGAGGATATACCGGAACGGGTGTTAGCCCAGAGCTATTCTTTTCCTTGGGTGGAAGCTTTGGTAAATGTTTGTGAACAGGTGGCACTGGAGGGGGAGGGGCAAGAGGTAGTGGTGGTGTTTCTTGTTTTACGCTTGCATCCTTTCCTAAAAACTGAGGAGGTCTCCTTTCGACTCTTTCCGGGAATTCGTGCTGCCAAGCATGAAAACCGCCATGAAGAAGGACAAGGTTCAGGTGAGGGGAATTCAAACTGTTCAATACCAATCTGATTGTATCAGAGTCTTCCTTGCGAGTGCTATGAGAGTCATAAAGACACACCAAGCTTGTTTGCGTACGCTGGGCAAAACTCTCGAATTCTGCGGGGTCTTGTAAAACAAGCATATCGGCCAGTTCGTCTGCATTCTTCCCTGGAACGATGTTTGAAGGGTCCAAATTAGTGAGTAATTTGGATTTGATCCTGGCTACTTCGAATTCACGCCTGGGTCGTAGGTCTATCAGTAATACTTTGGAATCATCCATCCCACACGCTAAGTCTGATGCCGATATTACGACACATTCGTTAGCGTCGTTCACAGACTGCAGCGCAGCTTTACCATGCTCGACAGGTATCGGCATGGCGAGACTTGCATGGCCCGACCTCACAGGACTTGTCGGATACGGCAATGTCTTGTTAGATGCAGGTTTGGATTCAATGTCCGAGTAGTACTGCAGTAAATCGGCAAAATCATCGTCCACAATCGCAGAGCCGCTCGATACTAGGCCACTGGTATCCTGAAGGAATCGAGAAGGATGTTCATTCATTGACGGCTCTTGAGAAAACTTGCGGGAAACTTTCTGGCTCTTCGAAGAAGCCCGAGATCTGGCCTGTAATCCAATTCTGGTGTGTGGATGGCTCATAACTGATCCGGGACTGGTACTAGTAATATCACTAGATTTCGAGCTACTGCTACGTGCCGATGCATGAGATGGGCGCCTCAGTTGCTGGAATCGGCTCATTAACCGAAGGTTGACTACCTCGGGCTCGTGCTGTTTGAGAATTTGAAGCATCTCTTCATAACTTTTGTAGTAAACACTTTGGCGATTCACAAAGTGCACGAAATCTGGATGTTGTGGTATTTTGATCTCTAATACATCCTGCGTGGATTCATGAAGATAAATCTGCTCCTCTGAGGATTCTGAGTCTTTATACAACTCTAATAGATTCAAAGCATTGTTGATCAAATCCTTGATGGCTATCTTCGATGTCTGTCTGCTCATTCATATGGTAGCAGTAAATTATCAGAGAGTAAATGATGCGCCCTCTAATATTTCTGCGTTTTTGTGCAAATAACTCAATGTTTGGTGAGTTGAAGATGTAGGTAGAAGTCGTAAGTGAGTGTACTCAGTTCTCGATGGCAGGCAATGTTCCAGGCAATTTTAGACTGGCGGATGCTTCCAAATCAGTGTGACCCTGTTTATGAATCACTGATCGAGAATGCTCAATGACTGGCTGTGGGGGGTGCAGCGTCTACAAGTCAAGGATTCTGTTCGTCGGATGAGGCTTAGGAAACGCATGGACTAATAGCACTGCTGCACACGTCGGGTTGCCTCAATGGCGCGTAACCCAACCCAAGCGTAGATAGCCAGAACGTGGATAGGCTCAGGGCAGCGGAATCTGGGTGCCCCCGGATCCTTTGTTGTTAGCTACTGCGCAGTCTGTCGTGCCCACTGGCTGCTGCTGTATTGTGCTCCCCACAGCCAGAGTAGCCAGATATTACGATGATTCCTAAGGAATTCTATTATGAACGATGTAAGAGCTCAACACGGATATAAGTGTCAAATTTATTAACGTACTTAGAAAAAAATTTCGTAGATATAACGTAGTCATATTGTTTCGCAGGTGAAGCATAGAGTGTCCTGTTTCCCCCCCGTCCCCGATCTCCGGAGTGTTTGATCGCGTCTACCCTCACCCCGTAAACACTATACAATGAGCAAACCGAAGGCAAAATCGACGAAAAGTGAAATAAATGTCTCCAAGAGGCCCGTGAGAGAGGGAGAGACCCCTGAAAATCCGTTACAGTCAGGCTCAACTGCCGGAACGAGAAAGCTTTCTCGTAGCTCGCGTCAATCGTCACCTTCCCCCCATAAAGTGACACCTCGCAAAGTCAGTGAAGGTTTGAAGCAGTTGCCACCGAATGCCTACAGATTCGTTCGCGAAAGCTACCTGCTTCTAGATAGTGAGAGCACAGGATCGGTTTCTCGAGAAACTCTACGAGACATGCTCGCCAGCCTGGGTATGCAAGACCGCGGCGACAAGATGCTGAATCAAATGATGGAACGTGCAGGCGAGCCGATGACGTTTGCTGGTTATCTCTCAGTCGTGGGTGAGCTTCTAGCAGATCTCCCATCGCAAGAGGAGATGGATGTTATGCTGGAAGCCTTTCAAAACAAGGATGGAACCTTCGACGAGCAGGGCATGCGTGAGGCGCTCAAAAATGAGGGTCTGACGGACGAAGAGATAGACAACATAGCTAAGGTATTCTCTAAACCAAGTCGTTTGGGGCCCATCTTCGATGTGAAGACCTTTGCTAGTACCATGTCCATTTGAGCCAACAACAGCCTGAACTCGGTCCACCATATTCCAGCTTCCTAGCTTCCCGATATTAGTATCGCCGTGTATGTATTCATGTCGTCCACAGGTAACACCTAAAGATATTCTATTCTCTATACACAGATATATGATCAATTATGGTTCATTACAAACTACATGCTACGCCAGTACCAGTTTCATAATTTATCATCTAAACTCGCGTCAAACACTGTGACCTTGGCGGTCACCACATTTGAAGTCTTCTAAAAATTCAATGTTGCTTGCATACGATTTTGAATGAAAGGTCGAGTGACTGTGAGATAACTTTACGTCAGGGTGGGGTCAAGCACATCTTTCCACAGTGTGTCTTTGAAGTCAACAAAGCGCTCGCGGGGTGCCGGCTTCCCGTCTAAGCCAGCAGCTACTTTCAAGCGGAAAAGGTCACCCATGTAATCCATGCGCTCTAAAACATAGTCCAAATCTGATTTCGTGAGCGCAGATGACATGCAGAATCGAATTCGCGCAGTGGCCAAGTCGGTGGCCGGGTATCCTACGATTACAATCGCAATTCGCTGCTCCATCATCCATCTTGCAGTTAAGGGAAGCTTGGTGGGATGGTAGAGGAACACTGGGATTACCGGACTATCGATGTGGCCGGACACTACAAACCCCATTCGTCGAAGACCGACACGCAGATACCGTGTATTGAAAGCCAGGCGCTGCAGCCGAAGCTCTCCCTCTCCAGGGCTGAGCTCGCCCTTCAAGATCTTCAACGAGGATTGGATCTGAGATAGGACAGCCGGGGCTGGGGACTCGCCGTATACAGCACTGATGTTACCCATCTTTAGATGATTAACTAGATCAGCAGATCCCGCGACATAGCCACCGACAGCACCAAAACTCTTCGTGAAGGTGCCCATGAGGATATCCACATCCTTGGGGCTCACACCATAGTAATCGCAAATACCCCGGCCCGTCGGGCCCATGGCGCCGATGGAGTGCGCTTCATCCATGAATAGGTAAGCTCCGTACTTGCGACGAAGTTCAACCAAGCGCGGCAAATTGCACATTGTGCCTTCCATAGAGTAAAGTCCCTCGAAGACGATCAAAATCTTCTCCCAAGGACGACGAGTACGCGGTTGGCCCTGTGCGATGTGCTCGCGAATCATCTTTTCAAGTTGATCCATATCATTGTGTTTGAAAACTCTGAGCACAGCACCACTGAGACGAACACCAGTGCGCAGAGATGCGTGGTTCAGCTGATCTGATAAAACCAAGCAATGCTTGTTGACAAGGTTACCGAAGAGCATTGAGTTGGTGCCGTACCCCATACTGAAAATCATTGCAGCTTCCTTACCAACATAGTCTGCAATGAGCTTCTCCGTGTCGTGATGCATCTGGTATGTGCCGCCGGCGAATCGCGTGCCGGTGGCAGCGATGCCCATTTCAGTGGTCACCTGCTCAGCGTTATCGGCACAAACGCCAACACTCTGGGCGAATCCAAGGTAGTTGTACGATGAAAGGTTGATACACGAACGCGGTTCACGCTTGAAATACTCTTCTGGACCTTCCACTTCGAAAAAGGTGTTGGGCACAAAGCGACGCTGATAAACGTTGATCTCACGGCCAGGAACTCCAGTTGTGGGTAGATGGAAGAGGTCTTGCAGTCTCTGCTTAAAACGACGCGTGTAGAACGAGTCGAAATCTGTCAATAGTGGCGCATATCCGTTTCGCTCTTTTAGCACCTCACGGTACTGAGTGTTAAAGACTGAGTCTATGTAGTCTCTGATGTGACCGATGATGAGCAGCAAGAAATATAAGATGTGTGTCTCCACCAAAACATATAGGGGTGTCAGTTCTTCCGTCCGGTCTTTGACGGGCTGCGTGAGCTGCTGTTTGTAAAGGTACTGTTTGTTTTCCAGAGGACCGAACTCCTCGGGTGCCAACCCGAAATTCTCCAGCTTGCTGTAGTCTAATTTTTTCCCCATAGCTTACCAGAAGCGGTGTTTACACTTATTGTCGCCAAATCTGGGGTATGACGCGACGGTTCTCAACCCGAGCTCTTAGTATGCCAGTCGCGAAGTTACGCGAATGATTATATTCGATGTCGAAACGTCCGATAATGAATCACTATTCGAACCGTTCTCCAAATATAGACCACAGACAGATACTACAAGAATATCAGAGTGAGGCGAGGGTGAAGACAAGTTGGTGATCCTGTGTGGCTTACTACTATAATCGCATCACTCTGTACCCCTGAGGATCTCACGGGTACTTTTAAGGTAAGGGCACTAACGCTAATGTGATTTAGCTAAGTTCCGAGCCGACGAGTTTGAGAGGGTAAAAAGCCCCCCGAGCCTGGCCATAGAGCGGCCCCCACGTCGCGTGATCCGCCCGTTGGCTCCTCGTCCTCACGATTTCCAACTTAGTCAGATATCCGTGGAACAGGGTCAGATTCAATTGGTAGTTTCGTAAATTGAATCAATTTACATGCATCAACATGAAAGTGGTAAGATTCGTATTAAGTCAAATATCAGATTAAGGCTCCGTAGTTTTTGAACTATCCATTTCTTCGTATGGCATAATAATATCTAGCTCTGAGAATGGGGCTACCCTCGTGAGTCACTAAAGTCAAATAACATACTCTTCAATTAAATTCGATCTGTGATCGTTTCCACCAATCTCTATTTTCGACTCAAGTCCACAACTTTATCGCTAGCAGGCACCTCTTCGTCCACATGGCCAACGACAAGTATGGCACCGGTGAATTCACTCAACAGGTCGAACGCCCGTTCAATCTGCAGTGCGTTCAATGTGGACAGGGCCTCGTCCAATATGAGGATACGGGGTCGCTTAACCACTGCCCGGGCTAGAAGGATAAGTTTTTGGTCACTAAGATTTAGTTCCCCAAATCTTGTCGGATTTTTCAGATCTAGATGCAGGCGTTTGGCAATGTCTTCAATTTGATTTTCTTCGTCTTCAGTCAATCTTGAAGGAGGAATCATAGACCCAGAAAAGGCGGTGCTGATAGCTCTCTTTGTGTTGAGGTATCTCGGAAAGATTGCATGTATTTCGGGAGATGTGTGACCTATCAATTTGTTGAGTGAAAAATAAGAATGCTTCCCCACCTTTAGTCTCTCACCCATAATACGAATGTCATTTGCCCACGTCTGGGGGTGATCTGCCGTAACGAGAGCCAGTAACGTGGACTTTCCAGAACCGTTGGCACCTTTGATGTGCACAATCTCCCCATCATTCACTATGAGATTGAAATTTCTGAATATTGGCTCCTTAGCTCCCTTGTATCGAACAGTTAGATCTTTCATCTCGATCAGAGGTGTCATTGTGTCCAGACCGGACGAATTCACGGCACCTTGCATATCCCGATCATTTCGACGCTGTTTTTTTAGTTCCTTGAATGCCTCTATACTTTTTCGCTGTTCTTCTATCATTCTGACAGCATTTCGTCCGGTAAGTACTCCATCACCTTCGCTTGCATAAACTGTTTGGTTTATCCACGAAGGCTGTTTATCACCGCCTCGAAGTCCAATCACAACTGGGATTGGCAGTCCAGCCAAGATATTGCCAAATTTAGACCGGTTGATAGGGTCTAATCCTAGAAACGGTTCGTCCATAACCAAAAGACGTGGTTTACGCAGTAAAGCTTGAGCCAGCTGGGCCCGCCGACTTTGTCCATTGCTCAATCCTACGTACCAATGAGACATTAGTGATTGGAGGTCAAGTTCCTCACTGATGGCGGCAATTTGGGAGTCTGTTGTATCTTGAGGGGCCTTAGCTCTGAGCACTGCTCTTAAATCAAGGTCGAATTCGTCCCGAAATGACTCGTATCGAGCCCCAACGAATGGAGCTTGGGCATTTGACGAGGTTTTTTGACCAAAACTAACAAATTGTATCGCTTGTGAAGGCCAGAGATCTGCCCCAATTCCGGGAAAACTGATCCTGTGCTCTTTGTCAACAACTTTCCCCGCTATTGCATCTATAAGTTTGAGCTTCTGAGGTCCGAATACGGCTGTCTTAGCGGTAGCTGATATCTCTAATGATACAAGCGAGGATATACCCGGCAGAGGCGCGTTCACAGCTCGGAAAACTGGCCTCATACCCATGAGTCACGAAGGGTGGTCATTCAGGGTATGCAACTTGAACACGATTCAGATGCAGGTTACACTCATGGCCGAGCTTCGGTCAAATGTGTCATCAGTCATTAATATGAGATGAACTAATTAAAACTCTCTAAATAATCTTTATATATTCCTTCTGAATCTAGCCAATCTGGGAGTGGTTCGTTGAAGTAGGCTTGTTCATTGGCATCGAAGTATTCGTCATAACTTCGGAGTTCTTCAGTCACTAGAACGGTTGATTCATCCGTTTTTCCAGTATCCGGTTCAATTATTTCCAGGTACAATGAGTCTCCGTTGGCGTAATTCGTGTAGTACGACTCCATCTCGTCCGCTCGTTTCTCTGGTCGGGCGAATTCCCGGTATTCATCATCCTTCACCGTTTCCTGTGCTGCAAATTCCTTCCGTCTTCTCTTGCCCAGCTTTCCATCATTAACTTCAAATGGGCTCAAATGTTTAGAATAGCGATCAGTGGAATTTATCTTCGCCAAGAACAACTGAGCTAGGGACGTATATCCGCCGTGTTTGGCGTTGCGGACTGTGTTAAAGCCTCGGGACGTGGTATCAATATCGATACCCGATAGTGAACCCCGCATTTTCCTCAGTGAACCCCGCCATTTTGTCACGTCATCACCATTCACTTTGCCTGGTTGCGGTGGTAATAAGTTTTTGGGTTCATACCACTGTCGGTAGCTGTACTTGATCTGATTTTTCATGGCAGAATTATGCAAGTAGTAATCCGTAGACAGGTCCCACAGATTAGTTCCCTCTGTGTACTGATAATTACCCAAAAAAACATTGATCGCATCTTGACGCTGGGCATCCATGAACGAGTTTGAATAGAACCGCCTTATACTCTCAATCAAGTCTCTAGAGTGAGAAGACCACTGATTTATTCGGCGATAGGTCTCCACGGTGTTTACTAAGTTTGAGCCTCCGTACTGGAGAGCTAGAGTATCACCATGATCGTGATACATCTCTGTGAGTAAATCCATCACGTCAGTGTCATAATCAACTTTGGGTCGATCTATGATTCCAAGGGCATGCAACTGGTGGCCCAAGGCATATTTAGCAATTACAGACTGTGCAGCATTGGTTCGATCCAGGCAGTCGATGCAATTGGTGCGACAAACACCACTCTGGATCCTTTTTCCAGCATGGAAAAATGATGTCTTGTCCAATAACTCCGATGAGTACGTGCCAAGATAATCCATGACTACTGATGACCTGCTCTTCGCCGCACGGCTCATGTCCCAGTGCGTGTATTCGATTACACCTCCGTTCAGAGAAAGTCCACGACCAGAACTTTTGGTGTGCCCAGTCTGAAGACGAGGACTGACAGGGTCAAATCCGCGTCGTCTTGTCGAGATATCAGACGTAATCTCAGTTCTATCTTGTGGTAGGAACTGGTTGAGATACCTGATACAGGCTTCAAACTCGTGAGACAACACTGACTCTCGTGGGCGTTTTTCCCTAGTCTTGACGAGATTGAGTACGCATATTGGATAGCTATAGCGTGAGAACATCCGGTTAAAATGCTTCGCCGCGGCTTCGTAATAGGGGTCAACAGCATCGATTCGTATAGGAGGCTGAGGGCTCATATTATTCGACATTTGTGACCATGATACACAGATCGAGCCACGATGCTGAACGTATGATGTATAGCGATCAGAAAAGCTAGATTCCAATTGATTGCTAACGATCTGCTCTGTTTCAACTTCATTTGCTGGATAGCCTTGTTTGTTGACGCCTCGCTTGAAAAAGCGAGCACCAGCAAACTGGTGACTTCTTCTCGCGATGAGAGTAATATACACGTTGTTTCCAAACACGCTAATACGAGCTTGATCAATGAATCCGTGTACTATTTCTAGGAACCACGCCTTTCTGACCTGCAATGTGGTACTAGCAGCTTCGCCATCCTTCAGTGGACTAAGTAGATATGAGTTCCAGACAAACATAGTCTCAGATAACTCTTTGGCTTCCATATGGGTTCTCGTCATCTTAGCCATGCTTTCATCTAAATGAAGCTGGTCGTCAAACTGTCCGCTCATCTCAGGGAACGGAGTTGTCGCACTTTCTGAAGATCGTAGGTCGCTGGAAAGTGTTGCATTTTTTGCATTTTCATCGGCTTTGTAGTATCGCTTAGTATCATCGACTTCGTCTATATTTTCGAAATGGCTCGTTCCTCCCCCATTAGCCGGCAAATCACCACCTATATGTTCCAAAACTTCATCGGTAGAGTGATCCGGAGTATAACCTCGCATGTGATTTAATCGCGATTCGTTTTGAGATGACTTAAACCTCTGCATATTTGTTTGTAGCGTGTTCGTGAGATCGTAAGTAGGACTGAAGTAGAAGGTCTTAGCGAGATCTAGTGAGTGAAAGGTCGATGCTAGCCTTGCTTCCGTACTTCGCCTATCGGGAACAAGATATCTTGATGAGTGTACAAGTGGAACCAATTTTGTCTCTTCTATGTGGAATATCTGATTACCACCTAGAAGCGCAACCACGCTACATTTTGTTACCATACACAGGTAATAACAAGCCGTAAATCTTATGAGACCAAGAAGGCCCCAAGCTGGGGGTGCTTTTTGGACAAATTCATCATCGTCTTCTCTGGCCAATTGGCGCTGTTGGTCAAACCAAGCTTCAATTTGCGTCGCGTCAAAGCGGTCATGTAGCTCGCTTACTTTGAATCTTAAGTTATGGAAATCTGGATCCGGAACCAATTGCAAAAGGCGATATTGAGCATTACTTGGTGTGTGACCGATGATCCAGAAGCATCGTCGCGTCTCGTAAAGTGTAAATCGACTTAAGTGTTCCATGTTTACGCACCTTGCCCTGTCCCGCGAACAAAGATACAGATCAACAAAAAAATACCTCACTAATTGAACAGCAAGAACTATAGATATATTTCCATATAATTTATTTATTGTACCACAACTCACTTTTTATAGTGAAAATTATCTCGGTAGCGCGTTTCTTCCTATCTCTCCCCCACCCATGGTGGGAAAATCCACGAGGGCATGCATCCACATGCATCCATGAGAACCAGCAAAGCGAGAGAGATTGCGAGAGTAATTGCTGGCCACAGAACTAAACCAAAAGTAACCTAGATTGTGTTTGCCCTAGCCCTTGGCAACCCCAGATTCCTTCCACAGGCTACCAACGCCCATATCCCCCGCCGCTGATATTGTGTTCAACCCGGACCCCACATCATCGACTGCGACCATTTGCCACACCATCCTGTAAATCAAACTCAATATGGACGAAAAATACGATGTTATTGTCCTAGGAACCGGGCTCACAGAGTGCATTCTGTCTGGTCTCCTCTCTGTTGAAGGCAAAAAGGTCCTTCACATTGATCGACAGGATCACTACGGTGGAGAATCAGCTAGTCTCACGTTATCGCAACTCTACAAGAAGTTCCGACGTGATGTAGACCCCCCCACGAACTTAGGCCGTGATCGCGACTGGAACGTGGATCTTATTCCCAAGTTCCTCATGGCTAGTGGAGAACTTGTCAACATCCTCGTTCATACACAGGTCACACGTAACCTGCAATTCAAGCAAGTTGGGGGGTCTTATGTGTTCCGCGACGGACGCATTGCTAAAGTTCCGGCTACTGAGATGGAAGCACTGTCTTCGAGTTTAATGGGTTTCTTTGAGAAGCGACGCATGAAGAAGTTTGTCGAGTACGTTGCCGCTTATGACGATAAGGACCCCACCACTACTCAGGGACTAGACCTTGACAAGCATACCATGAAGGATGTTTACACAAAGTTCGGATTGGATTACGGAACCCAGGAATTTGTGGGACATGCGATGGCGCTCTGGACGACCGAAGATTACCTCAAGGAGCCAGCTCGTGAGACCATTGAGCGTGTCAAATTGTATGCACAATCTGTGCAGCGTTATGGTGTTTCACCCTATCTCTACCCGATGTACGGTCTTGGTGAGCTTCCTCAAGCCTTCGCTCGCCTTTCGGCCGTATATGGTGGCACTTACATGCTTGACAAGCCTGTTGACGAGATCGTTTACGACAAGGAAACCGGTAAGGTGTCCGGCGTTCGTAGTGGTGAAGAAATTGCTGAAGCTCCAATTGTCATTGGCGACCCGACGTACTTCCGTGAGAAGGTTCGCAAGACCGGGAAACGCGTGATCCGGGCGATGTGCCTGCTTGACCACCCTGTCGCCAACACAAAGGATGCCGACTCTGTGCAGATAATTATTCCTCAGGGACAGGTCCGTCGCAAGAATGATATTTATGTCGCTGTTGTTTCATCTACGCATGCCGTTTGTCCGAAGGGTTACTGGCTAGCGAACGTGTCTACCGTCATCGAGACAGACAACCCGCATGTAGAACTTGCTCCCGCGTTCAAGCTGCTAGGCAACCGAGTAGATACTCTCATGGGTATTTCGGAGCTATACGAGCCTCTTGAGGACGGCACTAAGGACAATGTCTTCATCTCTAAGAGCTACGATGCGACTTCGCACTTTGAGTCGACTACGGACGATGTCAAGGACATTTACTTCCGCTTGGCCGGTAAACCGCTGGTTGTCGAAAAGCGAGAGATCCCTGATGACGAGGACTTGTAGTTATTTATAAAGATAATCAGATGATGTATCGCTGGCTGCACATAACACTTGGGATTAGCAAGAGTGGTTCCTGCTATTTCCCTCTTTTACGTATCGCGAGTTAATAGTTATTTCTTACGTCTCCATGAATCCACGATACGATCTCTTGGTCAAGTTAATAGTTACGTCTCCATTAAATGATACGATCTCTTGGTCAGTGCTACACGGCTCGTGCATGTATCAACTATACTCTTCGAAAGAAAAGTCCCCGTTTCCAAAAGTAAACCCAACAATACTGGCTTTGTAGGCCACGCCTACATCCTTCAGCGTCTCTGTACTCTCGCTGATCTCTGTCCAATTGTTACCATTTAGCACGGCCAGCCGCAACTCGGCTACCTCATCTTGCGTGGCCAATTGAGAGGATACAAGTACCTCAGCCAACTCGGCGATTACTGATGGCACAGTCGCGTCTGGTTGCTGCGTCAGAACTATGGACTGCGTACCTTTCCTGAAATGAACCGTTGGCATGAAACTCACTCAACCTTGCCCTCTGGGGTTGAATCACTACAACTTAACTATGTGGAGCTATCTTCATTATCGTGAAAAAAATTCATAAAAGATAAGTCTTAGTTTTATCTTCGGTTAATAAAAAGATAAGTCTTAGTTTTATCTTCGGTTAATAAAATAGTTGGATTACTTAATTTAGTTGACCAGAGCGGAGGCGGTGGCAGACTCGTACTTCCAGTTAGGAGGAAGTACACCAGCCTGGCGGTAGTAGCGAGTCAGACGGTGAATACGAGACTCAACGAGAATGAGGCGGAACTTAGTGTCCTTATCCTTGCGGTTACGCTCAAGGTGCTTGCGCATGTTAACAGCCTTCTTGATGAGGTGGTAAAGGTCCTCAGGAATCTCAGGGGCCAGACCGTTGGTTTTAAGAATGCGAAGGATCTTGTTGCCGGTGGCGAACTTCACCTGGGGAACACCGTGGGAGTCACGGAGAACGACGCCAATGGCCGACGGTGTGAGACCCTTACGGGCGTACTTGATGATCTGCTCCTCGACCTCTTCAACCGAGAGCTTGAACCAGCTGGGAGTCTTACGGGAGTAAGGCAAGGCCGAGGCGGCCATGCCCTTTCCAGAACTGTGCATGCGACCCATTTTGCTATATTTCTAAAATGTCTGCGAGTTGACTTTCTTCACCAAGATCTTGTGATCGCTCTGCGGTCCCAGGGAGGGCGGCACCGAGTGGGCTCGTGGCACGTGATACCTCCCAACTTGAATATTCTTCACCATCAAGCCGACTCATGTTCAGATATGTAACCAGTTTTACCTTGGTTCAGCTTATAAATAGCCCTAAGTCCTCTTAATAATCATACACTTACTAGATAGAAAATGGTATTTTTTATTAAATGTGTAGATAACAAACTCAGGCTTACATAGGGATAAGGACTGTCCAATATGTAAGTCTTTAAAATAAAGCATTTAATTAATGACAAGCGTAGACATTAAATGGTTTTAGTCACTTTGGGGATTAAGGTGCTCCTTCTTGTGTTGTGGAAGGAATTCGTCGTTGCCCGCCGAGTCAATCAGGTATTTACGCAGTTCATAACTCAAAGACACTACGAGGTTCATCTCAGATTTAATCTCTGTTTCCAGTGACTCTAGACGGGTCAAGACATCCTCTTTGCGCGACTGCATCAATGTATGGACTGGTTAAAGGTGGTTTTGTGTATAATCAATTAAGGTTGGGGTTTGGTACACCCTCGAAGACGAGACGGCCTTTTAGTGATTTTCGCAGCTCCACTGGGTTCGGGGGCCTTTGGCCCAACGGTGAGGCCACCGAAACATATTTATTGCTCGAACTGAGAATCCATATAATAATATTATTATCTCGTAGTTTATATTGCTTTTTTGCTTTCATAGCTGAACTCGGAGTCAAGGAGGAGCAGGGTGGCTATAATCGATGAGCCGCTTCTCTTCGCTGTGTAACGCACTGGAAGAGAGAATATGTTTCATGGTTTTATATTTAAATAGAAGTTATCATATTTACACGCTTGGGGGTCTTTAGCTTCATATCAATACCGAATCCATCAAACACCACAACAAAAATCTTGCCGATAGTGCTCACAACTCTTTGCAATGTTGGCGATTTTTGTAGGAAATCGGGTCGAGACGCAATCAGTCTCAACATAAGCAGTAAAGTCAAAACTTTCAACGTATCCCATAGCAAGAGCCGGAGAAGCATCTCAGTAGTCTCTGATGTCCATGTCTTCACTGTCATTATGATCACTCTTAGGTACGACCCAAGAGAGCCAAACGATGATGAGCCCGCGTATCCAGAATGCTCCGAGTCAGCTGCCCGTGAACCTAAGCTCCTCATTGGGTCTGTTTGGGGAAACCCAGTAGCTTGTGACGCTGCAGATGATAGAGCTGGTAAACTCAAAGGGGCACCGAGAGCATTTGCCGCTGACCACGGACTCGGTCCCACAGCTCCAGGTATAACGGGTGGATATACACTCTGCAATCTTTCTACAATCTGGTCTGCTTGTAACTCCGATCGATCCTTTTCGCTGAGTCCGAATTCCGAAAATGTAGTGAAATCCCTTACGGAGGGTGAGTTGAGAATGGGGTTCCTCAGGAAGTGACTGTAGCTAGAGTTTAAGCTACCCACGGAGAGACGACGTCGATTTTTCCTGGATTCTTTGGCCTGTCCGTTATATTGATTTCTCACTTCCGAAGCAATGTTGTACCTCAGATTCTGGGTTCCGCCTCTGCCGAAATTATGGGCTCTTGCGGAAGCACCTTCGGTATCTAATGTATCCACAGTATGAATATCAGGAGAGGCTTTCGCAGTAATGAGCACTTGTCGTAGTTCGGTCCAAGCTGGCAGAGAGACTGCATCACCCGAGAGAATCCGCATAGTTTCCAGTAGATACTCTACGTATTCAAGTTTTGCCTTGTGCTTAGGCGTTCCTTCGCGCGACTTCCATGAGTCCCATTTTTGTTGGCTAGCTCGAGTTTGGGGATCTGTTCCGACTGGTCGTGGCATTATCCCTTCGACATCGCCCTCCGTCGACTGTTTGTAAAGCCCATATAATTGAACCTTACGCTCATTTGAAGGGGTAGGCAGCGCATTTGGTCCTCTGGAAATAGTGCGTATGGTTGTTATTGCTTTTAGAAATGCGGAATCTATCAAAGACATTCGAGCCTTCACCAGAATCCAGTGTTAGTGTTGTGCCCAGTTAGCACAGGCGGGTGAGCGGGGCGGTTAAACCCTTCCCCTGCCCAAAGTGGAGGAAACCATGTGAGCTCGGCTTAAGCGAGGCACAGTAAGTAACCAGCGGCTACTTCTCGCACGCCTCCTCGTCCAAAAGCCACACTTTGGTTATGTATTTATATTGTTTATGCGATGCAGCCCTTTGCATCAAAAATACTACCCCAGGAAACTCATAGCGCACTTTGTAGGTCAGAGAGGACTAGTGGGCCTTAATTCGTTTCGGAACGCAATCACAGAGGTACCCGAAAACGTATACCCCTCGCGTCATGCGGCTGCATTCACACGAAGGAGCATCCCAAAGATAACAACTGACCCCTAACCTCTGAATGTGCTTATCTTATCTACATGGTAGTCATCTAGTGCATGTATATAGGTCTCCTGTAAACGGGAATTCCCCTTGCTCCCCAACTTCTCAATCACCAAAGTCTAACATTCACTATATACAGTGAACTTACAAAACATGGTACCTTATAGATTAAGAGTAACCTTGGACCAAAGCGCAGTGGCTTGTGGAGATGACTTAACAGGAGAAGTCAAGTTTGTAGGCGGTGAGTTTCATCCAAAGGACGACCAGGGTGACTTGATTATAACATTAAATGGAGTATCAATTCAGCCTGGGTCAGACAAAACCATATTTCTCTTTCAAAATTTCACAATTCCAATCTCTGAGCCGTGTAAAGTTGTACCATTCAAAATGACGCTGCCTGAAACCTTTCTACCCCCTAGTTGCGATATCGCTGGGAAGATGAAAATTCACTATTTTGTAGAAGCTTTCATTCCACGCTCTGGTTTGATGGCTCGCAATTTTCGCAGCACGAAATCCGTAAAAGTTTTGGGATTGTGTCCGCCCCGTCACGATGTGGTTTCAACTGATAGGACTGAAGTTCGACATTTCGTACTAGGACCAAGCTTAACGCGTGTAGCTTTCACCTTCAGCTACCCTTTCGGTAACGGGCTAGCCACAGGTGGTCCCATGAAAGTTGGCATGCATATTGCATGCTTAGGAGATAAATTCCCGTCCGGTTTCTGGACAAGCCGAGTCAGAATCATTCTTCAAAAAGAATTTGGATGTGGGGAGAAAAATCAGAATTCCCTGTGGCATAATGTCGACACCGACTTAGTGGCAAATGATACACCAATTGATCTGGAGTGTAAATCCCAGATGGATTACAGTCACCTCGTGAAGGATTTAGCTCTACCGTGTTCTGCTGTAGCATCATTCAAAACGGACACTATTGCTTGCGAATATCGTCTTTTTGCTTCTGTGACGGTCCACTGGGAAGATCAGCGGTACCTCTGTTTCGTTCGGGCGCCGCTCGTCATTATGGGAAGTCGTGATGAATTTGAGAGCGATGACCAACGCACATCAACAGGCCCGCCATCCACGCTTTTTTCAAGTATTGCGTCCAACTCGGGTTCAGCTTTGCCTCCACAATATGCGAATTCCTAATGACACCCTCACACTCATTAATAGTTGATACTATGCAGAATATCACTTATTCGAAGATAACTCAACCGGATCTATTTAATCTATGAAAAGTACGACTGGCCCATGGCCGGAGCAAGCGCACCCTGTTTTGTAATATTACTACCGCCAGCCAACAGTGCGCATGTTCCAGTACTCGACCCAAGGTCACAGCAAGTCGATTGATTGTATTGATTCTTAATTATCTATACATATTCTACTAGGTCTGAATCTAGAGATTGATTTGCTTTGACTCCTAGCGACAGGTCCTGGCAACTGATACATAGAAAGAGAAAGAGCCGTGAGCCAGGACGAGGTTACGATTTACCAACAGAATTTTCCACTAGGTAGTGGTAACCATCACAGTGCAACTAATGAAACTAGCGCTGAAGTTATGGGGTTAGGGTGTTCCAAAATTTACAGCGTGACTCACGAGTAACAGGACAACTCGGCCATTTTCAGCTACCTCACACATATTAACAATGGCCTGGCTGTTGAAAGTGGATCAGCTTGATCAACTTTCAAAAGGATCTCCAATTGGTGGCATCTTACTCTCGTTGAAAATTGCCGTGAATGACAAACTACTTTTGATAATTCGAGAAAATTGCGACAGTGGAATCTACATAGCCCCTACCAAAGATATTGATGCCGACGCTGCTACAGCTCTCTTAAATGCAGGCGTGAAAGCTCTGGTACTAGGTGCTGATGCTGCTGTCACACTCATCGCGGCTGATATCCCTGCTTCCCGACTAATTGTGACCAAGGCTGATTCTGATCTAGAGAGTACGCTCAAGCACGTCGGTAATGACATCCATGGTGTATCCGTTACGAACGCTGGGCTGGCAGCTAGCCTGAAATCTGAGGCAGCCAATAAACTTAGCGACTTAAAACGTGCTATCCCAGTATTTTACATCGCCAGCTCCGTCGACGAACTAACAAAGACGTTTACTGCCGAGCTCAGCTCTGATCGTCCGGACGGTTTGTTCACCACTGTCGTGACCTCTCCGCGTCATCGTGTTCTTGGTGTTTGTTACTCTTCGGTGGAAAGCATTGCCGAGGCTGTTCGCACCAGAACTGGTGTTTACCAGAGCCGAAAGCGTGGTCTCTGGTATAAAGGTGCTTCTTCAGGTGCTACTCAGCGTCTGCTTCGAGTGATGACAGATTGCGACAGTGATGCGCTAGAGTTTGTGGTCGATCAGACTGAGCCCGGTTTCTGTCACAACAACACACTCACCTGCTTTGGCCTTGGTCATCCGGAGGGCCTCGACAAGCTGGAAAGCACGGTCCAGAGTCGTCTGAGCACGGCTCCAGAAGGCTCATACACCAAACGCCTAGTAACAGAAAAAGGTTTGCTGGAGGCTAAGATCCGTGAAGAGGCGGATGAGCTTGTGGAAGCCGAAACTCCCGAGGATATTGCCTGGGAAGCCGCTGATCTACTTTACTTTGTTTCCGTAAAGCTCGCGAAGCACGGTCTTTCTTTCAAAGACGTAGAAGTAGATCTCGATCGCAAGAGCAGTAAAATTACTCGCCGCAAGGGTGATGCGAAGCCGAAGTACCTACAGACTGAACTAAACAAGGACTCTGCTAAAGAAGTACCTAAAATGGCAGCCGTAAGTGAGAGCGATGCGAATGTTCCTATCCACATGTGCGTCGTCGACGAGTCTCAGGAAAGTGCCGTTGCCCAGGCCCTGCGCCGGCCCGCCCAAAACTCGAATGCATTTGACCTCGCTCGTCCTATCATTGCTGCCGTTCGGGAGCGTGGTGATACGGCGCTTCTTGAGTTCACTGCCAAGTTTGAGAAGGCTCAGCTCAAGTCGCCAGTGTTGAAGGCCCCGTTCGCTCCTGAGCTCATGAAGCTCGAGCCCGAGCTCACTGCAAGTATTGACTTGGCCTGCAAGAACATCGAATGCTTCCACTCGGCCCAGCTTCAAAAGCCACTCAAGGTTGAAACTTCTGCCGGGGTGCGCTGCAGCCGTTTCTCGCGACCCATCGCGCGCGTTGGCCTTTACGTACCTGGTGGTACCGCCATTTTGCCCTCCACAGCTATCCACCTGGGCATGCCTGCCAAAGTCGCGGGTTGCCGAGATATTGTGCTGGCAACGCCGCCACGCAGTGACGGTACTCCAAGCCCGGAAGTTGTGTACGTGGCTCACAAGATCGGGGCCAAACAGATTGTGCTTGCCGGTGGTGCCCAAGCTGTTGCTGCGATGGCCTACGGTACTGAGTCTGTCATGAAAGTGAATAAGATCATGGGCCCTGGTAACCAGTTCGTGACAGCGGCCAAGATGATATGTGCAACAGATGTCTCCGCCCAGGTAAGTATCGACATGCCTGCTGGCCCCAGTGAAGTACTAGTTGTTGCCGACAAAAAGGCCAATAAGCGCTTCGTCGCGTCTGACCTCTTGTCACAGGCCGAGCATGGTGCAGACTCGCAGGTCGTGCTCATTTCAGTCGATTGGGATGAGAATGACATAAATGCCCTCCAGGAGGAGCTGCACACCCAAGCCATCGCATTGCCTCGGGTGGAAGTAGTGAGAAAGAGTATTGGTCACTCATCGATAATTAACGTCTCCACTGTTGAGCGCGCTTTCGAGCTTTCGAATCAGTACGCACCCGAGCACCTCATTTTACAGATCGAGAACGCTGCAACATTCGTGGATAGTGTAGACAATGCGGGTTCGGTGTTTGTCGGTGCGCTCTCTCCCGAATCGTGCGGTGACTACACTTCAGGTACCAACCATACCCTTCCGACCTACGGGTACGCCAACCAATATTCAGGCGTAAATACGGACACGTACCTCAAGTATATTACAAGCCAAGAACTAACCGAGGAAGGTCTGCAAAACATCGGCAAGGCCACAGTTGTCTTGGCGGAGCGTGAAGGCTTACAAGGTCATGCCAATGCGGTGAAGGTCCGTCTGGCTGAAATGGACAAAAATTAACTACTATTCATAACACACAATATATAAGAAATACATTTAAAACTCCATTTTTAGTTTACTCCGAGATATTGAATCCCCGGGATTGCTAGGGTACGGTACTAAGCTCCGCTGCACAAACGAAAGTCGAGCTTCATTACTCAACACACTTCTCAGTGCGCCTAGCTGGCAACCAATTGAGCAGATGAGTGCGCGACAGACAGCACATATGGAGCTTGTCGAGCTGCCAGAACTGGAACCGGCACCGCCTCGTATGTACGATCAAGTGCACGAAGCTGTTGACAGGTTCAACGAAACGCGCCAGGCGGTTAATCTTGATAGGTTTGACGCTTCTCAATTGAATGACGCTCTTGAGTGGGCTACCAAAGTCAATCAGAAGCTCAAACGCAGACTAGAGCTTCTGGAGAAAAGTATGAAAAATGAATGGGACGCCAAGGAACAGGTGCTGGATCAGCTGTTCCAGTCGTCTATCGGTACGACTTTAAAATAGTATATAGTATTTTTTATTAATGAATTAGTTCATTCCCTGAATCCCCTGCATGTTTTGCGATCGCTGTGCCTATCCGTAGCAACTTATTTAATTTTTCTTTAGACGGGCCTTAATACTATATATTATAAGTTTCTACTACAGTCGCACAATTCGAGTCACTCACTTACGAATGCTCTTTTTAATAAACTTTTCCACAGCATCCCAGTCGTCAGTTGGTAGCTTCGTGAGCACCATTCCCGCACCGAAGTAGTCGCGGATACTTTGCAAGACTTCAAAACTCTCTGGACTGTGCACAAAGCTCACGGCCACTCCTACCTGACCGAAACGGCCTGTGCGACCAATGCGATGAAGGTAGGTGGAGGGGTCAGGCTTGTCATCACCAGTAACGGGTAGGTCATAGTTGACAACCATTGATACTGTGGGCACATCGATACCACGAGCCAATACATTGGTGGCAATAAGAACTTTTGTTGCACCGCTCCTGAAAGCATCGATACGCTCGTCACGGTCCACCCCTTCGTGGCCACCGTGCAGCAGCGAAACCTGATGTCCCATCTCATTCATCTTAGCTGCCAACTTCTCACCAGTAACTTTACGAGCCACAAAAATGATAGACGAACCGATGGTCAGTAAACCATAGAGGTGCTTCAGTACATTGAACTTATCTTCGTCGCTGTCGCAGTCCATGTAAATTTGCTTGATTGCGTCCACATTCAGGTCAGTGTGCTTGAGGCGAAGCTCGTTCGAATTGGGACTGAAAGTTTCGGCAAACTGGGCCACCTCATCTGGAAATGTCGCCGAGAACAACACCATCTGAGCGTTTCCCGGTAGTGCCTTCTTAATGCGCAGAGAAGTGGGGCCCATTCCACCCACTTCTAGCATGTTGTCGGCCTCGTCGAGCACCAAACACTGCACTTTAGACAGATCCATACGCTTGCGGCGAATCAAATCCGCGATTCTACCGGGTGTGCCTACAATGATCTGGCTAGTGACAGGTGCAGTACCCGTTAGCATACCGGGAACCGCCAACTCGACATCGAGACCCTTTATGTACTTACCCATCGTCTTTACCACCTCGAGATTCTGGCGAGCCAACTCGCGCGAGGGACACAGGCAGATGGCTTGTGGTGACTTCATGGTAGGTATGACCCGGCTCAGCATATTGAGCACAAAGGCCGCAGTCTTGCCCGTTCCGCTTTGGGATTGCGCGATGATGTTCTTGGGAGGGTTACTCAGTAGCAATGGAAGTGCCCGCTCCTGAATCTTAGACGGCTTGTTGAACCGCATCATCACAATACCCTTGAGCAACTCAGGAGTTAGTCCAAGCTCCTGGAAGGACTTCACTGAATATAACGGGGAGTTTGGGTCCGCTTGCTGGTCTGCAAGCTTGACAACTACCTCATATTCGTTATCTACGAGATTTCCTGTCTCTTCCTTTTTACTATCCGCAGGCTCAGCCTCAGTAGGAGCTTCCTCACTCTTGTCTACGGTAGCTGTGGTAGACTCAGTTGAACCAGAATCCCCCGCTTCTTTCTCTGTTTTTTCCGTCTTTGCGGACTCTTTGTCGCCCTTCGCAAGAGAAAGCTTCGAAAGATCCAATTCGGACATGTTTGCGATGAAGTCTGAGTGAGATACCCTAAACTGGACTGCTTCTCTTTCTGCGAGTGGTAACGTCCACTCCCTGTTGCCTTGGAAACATCATCATTTGTTTATACTCCGTACGTATTTAAATATATATATATGTATATGTATATATGTAGTTTTAATCAACTGTTGAGTCGATGTTACCTCTATAGCCAAGCAAACTAACCTATTTATTGAGCATATGTCCGACTACTAACAAACGACAACACCCTTTGCCCTTCTTCTTACTATTGATCGTGTGGATCAGTCTAGGTCACCCTAGAATTAAACGCGCGACGCAGACTCAGAGGAACGAGGTACCTGGCAATGGCATCTAGCATTCACGTTGCAGTTGCGGCCGCTGTCCTAATGGTCGCCGCTTATCAGCTTCAGTTTTACTTAATCTATCCTTCAAATTTCCCCAGCGGTAGCCGTTCTCTGGTTGACAAGCCGGACCAATTCGGTATGGAGTTCGAGGATATCAAGCTTAAGACACCCGATGGATATACTATTCACTTGTATGTCATACCCTCCGTTCGTATGGGATCCTCTAAGACGGTACTTCTCTTGGGACCCAATGCAGGTAACATCGGCAATGCCTTGCCTTCTGCACGGCGAATGCACCACTGGGGTTATAATGTAGTACTGTTAAGCTACCGAGGCTATGGGCTAAGCACGGGTTCACCCTCCGAAAGTGGACTGAAAATGGATTTGGATACCACACTCAAGTTCATCAGCGAGCATCCGAAAATTCACGGGACTAAGCTTATCCTGTACGGAAGAAGTTTAGGTGGAGCCGTGGCGATATATGGTGCCGCTAGATCGCCTTATAGAGACACGGTGGACGCCGTCATCTTAGAAAACACCTTTACCAGCATACCACGGCTCGTGCCCTCGGTGATCCCCATTTTCAAGTACCTGACAGTGATCATAACTCAACGCTGGGAATCCTACAAACTTGTGCCACTGATTCCTCATGATCTTCCAATGCTTTTTATGGCCGGCGGCGATGACGAACTCATTCCTCCAAGAATGTTCACGGAGCTTTATAAGGGGACATCATCAGAGCGAAAAACATACAACTTATATCCTCGGGGAATGCACAATGACACTATTCTTCAGCCTGGGTATTGGGATGACATCCTTGCGTTTTTGACTGAACTTCCCCCTAAGCGTCGTGTACCTCAAACTAAATAATCGTGACGTGTAACGAATTGCTTTTTTGGTTTGCATGTTAAAGACGTATCTATGATTAGATCTATATCTATTTCTTGCCGCCAGAAGTGGGCAGGCCAACGTAAGCCTTGAAGGAGTCGTACAGCAGCCACTGCATACCAGTAAGAGTACCGACCATAACAATACGAGTACCAAGACCAGTCCAGAGACCACCGAAGCCAATCTTTCCATAGATACGGCTCATAGCCTGGCCAAGGCCCTCACCAGCCTGGCGCTCGTTGTTGACCTTGGAAACCATCACATCAGCAGGGTGGGAAACAATAGCGCAGAAGACGCCGGCGATGTAACCCGCAGCGAACGAGACACCAGTCTGAGCAAGCTTGGAGTATTCCTCCTTGTTGTAGGGCAACTGATTGTAGATAGCAATGACAGTGTTCTCGAAAGTAGCGAACTTAACCATAGTGTAAGGGATCTGGCGAGCCCAAAGAGGAACCAGACCACGGTAAAGACCAGCAACACCATCCTGAGACAGAGCCTTCGAGATACCAGAGATGGCACCGTTGGCGTAGGGAGGAACAGTCGTCTGAGTCTTGACCTTGACCGCCTCCCAAGGGCACAGAAGAATATCAGCGAAAAATTCAGCAGAGGCAGAAGCAGCCAAGAACATACCAGTCTGATACTTGGAAGCAGTCTCCTCACCGAGCAGCTTGCCGTACTGGTACTTGAAAACTTCGTAGAGACCATACTTACCGGCACCCTGGAAAGAGTAACCGATCAGGGTCGCACCGAAACCAGTGAAAATGCCACCAAGTCCCTCCGTGCGGATGATGGTACGGAAAGCATCGGCGTTACCCTTGTACAGGCTCTTGTTAACCTGCATGCGGGTCTTGACAAGATCCAGGGGGGTAACGGCAGCATGGGTAGGGCCACAGGCAAAGATACCACCGATGGTGCAGTACTTGAAATACTCGGCAGAGTACATCTTGATCTGGTGGTTCGGCTTGACGGCCTTGGCAACCTCCTCCTCAACGAACTTGGCGGCAGAGCTGGCCTTCTCCTCAGCAGAAGAGACGAAGTAAGTGGAGGGCATGGGGGAGCCGAAGCTGGCCTTTAGCTGGCTGGCGGTAGGAAAGTAAACCATTCTTAGTTTGTTATGAAGGAAACTTCAGATAGGGTGCGAGGTTTGCTGAAAAAGATACCACAACCACCACCTCCCTACAATTAACAGCACGTGACGTACACGTAGGGTCCCAGTCTTGATTGGCTCAAGTTACGAATTTTAGTCTCTGTTCCTGCAGCATAAGGGTTCGTCTATGACTTGACCGATACATCTCCGAGAGCAACGCGACGCGTAGCAGCCATTGGGGCTACACGGCGCCCACAATTCTAAGGCCTAATCGTTGGTTATTATATCCAATAATTTCATGAGTTTCATATTTTTCATATCGGGATGAAATTCATACGAGCAAAAGCAATTTATCTAATTAGAGGCAGTCGCGCAAGTAAAGATCTGCAAAGCTCTTTATTCATTGGTACCTCCACAACCTCCGGCATTCTCTGTGGTGACGCACGTGAGAGGAGTCTAGACATTTCAGAATATGACATTTTGAAATGATATATAATGGAATCGAAATGTATGTAGTCGAAATATCGAAAAATGTATGTAGTCGAAGCCTAGAAGATATAGATATTATATGTCAGAATACCCTATGACTGGCTCTTGCAGCGTCTGATTCATGGATAGAGACGGTTACGGTTACGCTTGAATTGGCCTATCAATAGTAAGTGGCCTCATCCTCACTGCCTTGCGGCTCTTCATCATCATGGTCTTGAGCTTCGCTCCACGTTTTCTCAATTAGAGCCTTGGTCTCAGCAACGGGGAGGCCAATGACGTTGAACTTATCTCCGGTGACTGTCTTGATGAAGTCACCGCCCTTTTCTTGGATCTTATATCCACCAGCGGCATCTGTTCCTTCGCCAGTGGCAACATAGTCGATGATCTGCTGATCAGTGATCTCTTTCTTAAATGTGACTTCAGAGACACCAAGTGCATTCTCTAATGCGTACCCGGGAAGGACAGGTTTTTCGAACGGAATGATGGCTACAACACCTGTGTATACACGGTGCGGGATGGGGCTATCACGCAATTGTTTGAGCATCGCCACGTGGTGGTCAACACCACGAGGCTTCTCCAGAATCATGCCATTTAACTCAACGACAGTGTCAGCCGCAATCAATAGAGCAGGGCTCACGTCAGCATCAACTTCGCCCTTGTAAACGTCCAAGGCTTTCTTCATAGCTGTGTGAATGGGGTACTCGAAAGGGGCATAGTCGTCGTGCGAGAGATCTTCCGGAAATCCTGAGGCAATAACTTCCACATTCTTAAATCCCAGCTGCTCAGTCATGATTTGCTTGCGACGCGGTGAACCCGAGGCTAATATAATACGACCACGAATATGCTCCATCTGTTCGCTGTTCGGGTGGTTGATCGGGATTGCTAGGAAGACGCTTGGATCAGAGGGTCAACAAACTAATATTTTGAGCAGATTCAGTGCAATATTAAAGGCAAGCCTCAGTTATGCGCAGCCTGTTCAAATGAAGGAGTTGTTGTGTCGGTAACTGTTATGGTCATCGCCCTATCCTGGACGTTCTCCATTTCGGGTCAAGCGGAGCTCGCCTCCATGCTACGGCACGCGTACTTGCCCAGCCCAGGGCTGAGTTGAGCTGCTCCTGGGAAGACGTCACTGATTGCCATCACGCGTTAGGGTTTCTGTCTCTACTTGAGATCCAATTATCCGAGGCTGCTTACACTTCTGTGATTGTCTTTCTCCGTGGTACGCTAATTCTCTTATGGCGGTATACCAGGTGTAACTTGAATTAACCGAAAGTCGAATTTAGGTATTTGTTATTACCATGACACATGAATGAATGAAGTCCTTCTTAAGCAAAGAATAGATTTATTGGATCGTGGCTATTGAAAATCAGAATCTATGCGCCCACTTATTACAGTATTAATCAATTAATGAATTAATGAATTAATCTAAGAAAAGCCAGTAACTAGAAAACAAACAGCTGCTATAATAGCGATATACGGGTTCGGACCCATATTACTTAGGGTCAGTTGTGCCACATAATTAGGAAGCACACTTCTACCTAAAACCAAATGGAACTGGCACAGCAACTAAACCAAGCAGCACAGCTAGCAGAGCACATTGAGGAATCACTTAAAGCCTTCCATGGCTTAATCAAGCCATATTGCGACCAAAGCTACCAATTCACCAATATTAATGGGGCTATGTTCCATGGCTCGAAGGCCCTGAGATTCCGGCTACAAGGTCAAGAGCCAGCAATGGTAAACCCTGCAAACAAAAGCGCTATCGAGAAACGTTAATGCGATATAAATTGATTTTATTTTTTTCATTTAATTTTTCAATTGCCTATACTTAGAAGGTTTATTCCACTTAAATCCGGGGCTACTGTGCCTACTTTACTAGATATTAGTGACTGCTTGATATCATACATAATCATAATCACATGACCATATACATCACATGCTTTTATTTACTTTTGACTTTTCGTGCTTCGATTTTCACCCTAATCTGACGGGTGGTTCTACACAAGAACAGGGTGTGGCACACTGTACTTCACACAGTTGGAGAGATATCTTCACCTGGAAGCAATGCAAACATCCTGGCGAGACGAGGTGCAAAGATTTTATGACATAGATTCTAACATTCCAACTCACCAGAGATTGGCAATCATTCAGAACTATGCTACCGAGAATCCGGCAGCGGTACCCAAACTGTTGCATTCAATCGTTCAAGTGGATCTGGCTACGGCTGAACTTTTCATCAAGACGCACACCGACTCAGTAGATTTGACAACTTGGGAAAACGTAATTGAGCAGACACAGGACTTGGAATTGCTAATGGAAGGCTTGAAATTGTTTCCTCATAAAGATGATTTGCTTGTTCCTCGTATCACTACAGCCATGGTCGACTCTGGCCTATTCAACGAGGCAAGACGCTTTATTTCTCAAGCATTAGAGTCAGCATCCACCATTGCTGCGTTCTCATCGATTTACAGAACAGCAGTGGAATTTTATGAGCATCTGCTGCAGGTGGTCTTCAGTACCAGCAGTACGGCATCAGAGAAGCCTTTGTTCCACCATTCTGCTAGCCTGCGCAGTGAAGTTGGTGCAGGAAAGCTTCTAGCAGAGTTTCAAAACGTTATAAAAAAGCGACCCCTGCAACTAGCTGCAGTTTGCACTCGCCAGTTTCCGAACAGCGTCAAAATGTGGATACAGAGAGCCGAGACTTATGGGGAAAGACCATATTTGGCGGCTTCCATACTGGAGACCGCTATAGAGTCTATCAATCCATACGCACCACGTCCAGCAGTGGATTGTGTTATGAATGATCGTGATACTTCGGGACAGAGCCCGAATTTACACGGGGGATCCAGCTGGGAACTTGAAGACATTTATATCCGATACGCGGAGCTTTTGTGCAAAAATGGAAGTAGTTCGGAGAATGTTTTACAATGCCTTGAAAGTGCAATCTCAAAGCCGTTCCTCTCAAACAAAGGCCGTCTTGCAATGGCAATCGCGGATCTTGTAGGATATATCCAGCCAGAGAGCGCTTCACAAGCGTTAGAGTCTGCCTTGATTTCTTATCCTATCGGTTCGCCGCTAGAGCCCATGCGGCAACGCATCTGGGAGAGACTTCTTAAGCTACTGATCGAGACCCATCAAGATGATAAACTTCTAGCAGTGTTCGGAAAACTCTGTATATCACGAGAAATTACCATGAAAATGAGCATGCTGGTGACTGACGCATATGCAAATGGGTCACTAAACCAGAGAGCTGTTTTTGACCAAGCTGTTACTATTTTCCCTGTGCCCTCTTCCTTAACACTATGGAAGCACTACTTGTTCATAGAGGGACAAGGCGAATTCACGTCATACGCGCGGGGCCTGTTCCATCGGGCACTGACTGAGTTTATGGATCATAAAAGGGGGTATGAGGAGCTCGCAATACTCTACTATCGAGCCGAGAAGTCTTGGTCAAACGCAGGATCACTGCTACTAGCGCGTCAAAAATTAGTCCACACATTGCAGCGAACAGTGAATCCGGAGATTTGGTCCGCCTACATCGCTACTTTGGGGGATGTAGACAGCCTGAGAGAGGCGTATGAGCAAGCTATCAACCGTCTCGATTCAGCAACGTCGTACAAGTTCGCTTTAGATTTTGCCGAAATGGAAAAATGTCAAGGCCAACCGACTAGGGCTCAAAGTATCACGGAATTTGCTGCTCAACTTCTTGCCCGCAGCCAATCACCCGAGGCTCAGCCTTTATTTATGGCTGAAGAGTCGATTCAATTTGTGTCTGCGTTAACTTGAGGTCCTATGCTATGACCACAAGTTTTTGTAATACTATATTTTCCGAAACAGCTTAGGCCCTCAGTACTACTCACGCAGGGTCTTAGAGCCCATACCTCAAGTGCATCGAAGCGTTTGTTGCTTTCCGTGCACCACAGCACGAGTTGCTTAAGCACGAAATGGATCCGGGACTTAACAGAAGAGTCGCCATTGTCGGAGGGGGACCGACTGGGTTTGCCATTGCTCGTACGATGAGCTCAGACCCATCGCAATATCAGATTAAAATATTCGAGAAACAGAACTCCCCTGGTGGTGTCTGGAATTATACCGGTTCGGGGCCAGTGTATCAGAACTTAAATACGAATATCACCAAGGAATTGATGGAGTACACCGCGTATCCATTTCCAGAATCGCTTCCAATGTATCCGGATCGCAAAGACGTCCAGCTGTACATCGAGGGCTATAGCCGAAATGTAGCGCGGGATCCACACGTCAGTGTGTCTTATAATCGAATGGTCACACAAATTACCAAGAAAAGAATAGAAGGTGCTGGCTGCGGCGAATCTTGGACGGTGCGTACCGTGAGGGCTCCTCCTGTCAACCACGCAATTGAGACTTGCAGACTAGAGGAACAGGAAGAGGTGTTTGATTTTGTAGTGGTAGCATCTGGTCATTTTGATGTTCCTTTTATTCCTCCTTCGATCCAGGGCCTGAGGAGGTATTTCAAAGCACACCCTGAAAGGGCCATGCATACAAGGACATACGATAATCCTCGAAAATTCACAAAGTCAAAGGTGCTAGTTGTGGGGAATGGTTCCAGCGGTACTGATGTTATTATTCAGATCCGTTCTGTGACAAACATTCCAATTACGGTGTCCCGACGCCATGAGTCGAAATCAGACTCAATTTTTGAGCCTGATTTTGATGTTTACTGGAAACCAGAAATATCCAGTGTGTCGGAAGGTACGGGTGAGATAACTTTTGTTGACGGTTCCAGGGAGGTTTATGATCATATCATATTAGCGACTGGCTATACGTATCCACTGCCTTTCTTAGAGGATTACTCCAGTTCTCGAAAAGATATCCCATTAATTGACAAGAGAGGCTTGAGGGTGCAAAACTTACACAAGTACATGTTCTATATCGGCGATCCAACGTTGGCGTTCGCTGGATTGAACAAGAACGCTGTGCCCATGCCGTTAGCAGAGTGTCAAGGTAGTGTAATCTCTCGCGTTTTTGGGGGCAGATTGATGCTCCCTTCAACAGAGACCATGTTGTCGGAGGAGCTGGCACTTGTGGAGAAAAAAGGCTCAGAACAAGGGTATTTTTCTCTGGGATTCCCTCACGATAGCGCCTATATGCATAAACTCAACAAATGGGCAGCTCTCGCCCCAGAAGGGTTTCTGGCAGAAAGCTGGGAGCACAGAAAGATCAAATTGAGAGAGAGAGTGGGTGATGACAAGTTAAGTGATTATAAGAAGAAACTAGTAGAAGCGAGGCGCCGCGCAAAGGTACTAAACACACGGTGCCACCTTTAGCCGCCCAAAGCCGCACATAGCTATGCAGTCGTATTATGGGAATTTGCGATGATTGAATCAAAAAACACTATCTTTAATATTTGCCACAGCTTGTGTTAAGGCACATCCGGCTCCTTCGGGGCAAGGTCTGGCGGCATGGCATGTCTTTCTTGAGCCGAGCACTGGATGGCCGGCAGAGTGGCGATTTGCTACAGAGATCTACACAGGCTGTGTTTGGGCCATCTGAGTCACTAGCTAAGGTTAAACAGTGGTCTTATGCTAGCCAGACGAATAGCTCTGGCTTTCAGCAGATTTTTGACATATACATATTTATACCCGCTGCAATGCAATTACCAGCGGTTTTCATGCTAATATGCGATGGTGCGCGGTACGCTGTGGGATCTGCTCCAGTTTCTGCACTTGGAAATCATAATTGGATGGCGAAACCTGAGTATGCTTCCTCGGAACACTCCAAAATCAGGTCGGCTGTGGGTAGATACATAGGTATGACACGACCGGCACCGCAAACAGTAAATCGTAAGTTGGCGAGGTATATTAAACTCGTGAATGGCTGTAACGAAGTTTTCGCTTTCGATGAGGTCTGTATACAAGGCAGGGGTCCTGTTCTTCTACAACCGCCTCTGCCCGACGGTGTCGTCGATTGGTTCAAATTTGATGGTGGAAATGATGGAGAGGAGATTATTTACGATTCATTCTATGTTATACCAGCGGTTGTTTCTACCTTAACAGCAGTGAGACCGCTGAAATTCCGCTCACTGGACACGGAAGATGACAGTGAAGAAGAACAAGTTCGGCACGGAACGCCGACCGAAGTGATGCTTGGTCGTACATTAAGTGCCTTTAACGAAAAGCTCTTGGATTGGCAAAAGATACTGGAAGCTGCGGGAATTCCTAGTTCGATCGACGCGGAGATCGGCTCACCACCCCCAAACGGGGTTAAATCGCTGGATTTTAGTGACAGTGAATACAGTTAACGTGTACAATCGAGAGAGGTGAATCCTTATTTATTATTTCTCTCCGTGATTATTTCTCTCCGTGATAGAGACCTTAGTATCCTATTACTAAGGTCATGGACCAGTGAAATAACGCACGCTTATGCCTTCAATGCGGCTAATTCTTGAGCCACAGCACATTGCGGATTAAGATCCAGATTCCAAAACTTCGACAAATGGCGAGATCCCGCATCACAGAAAATCAGGACAATTCGGTGCCCGGGACCAAGTTTGAGCGCCTGCCTGAATGCAGCGACAGCAGCCACAGCCGAGCTTGACCCTACGAAAAGACCTTCATTTTCAACTAGATGTGTTGCCATGTATCGAGAGTCTTCGTCATTAACAGTTTCGGCATCATCAATCACGGCTTCTTTAATATTAGCCGTGAGTCGATTCAAGCCTATCCCTTCCACCGCAGTATCTACCTGATGCCGTCGCTTCGTCCCTTCTTTTTCAATGTTGTTATACATGACACCAAAGTGAACTTTGTTATAAAGGCCAGATCCAGGGACGTCCGCAAGGACGATTTTCACCATTTTAGCCGCCTTACTATTGATCGTTAGATCTTCAAAATAACGTGAAACGCCAGCGATGGTTCCTCCTGTGCCTGCCCCGGATACAAAGCAGTCTATCTCAGGTACCTGTCGGCCAATTTCTGGGCCAGTACATCGATAATGCGCCTTCCAGTTGAGATCATTCTCAAATTGATTGGCAAAAATGGCCTGTCGCGGATCACTCGCGTCTCCATTGATTTTTTCAGCGAGACTTCGTGCGGCGTTCACATAGTGCTTGGAATCTGCTATGCTAGCGGGCCGCACAAGATGAACATGTGCACCCAGCATTCGCAGAAGATTTAGCTTATCTGAAGAGGTATCATCTGGCACGACTATGTGCGCATCGTATCCTCGCGCACGACAGATTAGTGCTAGCGATATGCCAGTCGATCCTGATGTGCCCTCGAAAACACAATCTCGTTGACCCCGCCGCAATTGACCCGATCCTTCCGCTGCTTCTATTATGGCCAAAGCAATCCGATCTTTCGCACTTCCCCCAGGATTATTTAGCTCGAGTTTTGCGTATATGTCGCATCTTGTCAATTCCGACAGGGACCGCAGCCTCACAACTGGGGTTTCTCCAATAAGCTCAGTAACGTCCGACGCGGCTTTGCTCGAGCGTGCCTGTTTTGAATGCTTTTCTAGTCGCTCAGCTTCTCGGCGTTCACGGTCATAAAGCCATGTTGCTATGATTAGCGCCCCTACGGCAGCGACTGCCTGAGAGACATCGGATCGGAGCATTACTACTCTATCAGGGTGTGGGTAAACATCGGTGTACCGGGTCTGAATCGTCTTGTCCGACATTAGTTGGTACTGCCCTGATCACAGCATACTATATACAACATATTGGAGATTACTTTTCTTCCCAAGCTATCCTTGCAGATTTACAATAACATTATAATCCGTAGAGTTATATCCGAAATACCTCAACTAGTAGCTGTATCACTTTTAAGAGACTGACGTTAACTGCTTTAAAATGCATGTTCAATCTTGACGCAACCCTACAAATGAGAGATAATCTATGGTCTCTGCTATAAATGTCATGGATCGGAGGTCAAAAACCATCATTCATAGATATGTTATACTTGGATTACCATGAAATATTCTAGAACACACAAGCATTCTACGGAGATACAAAAATTTCACATTCTTGAGAGCCCAGTCTCTCTCATGCCCTTACCTCTCATCACGGCAGCTCACCGTCACAATTGGGCTGAAACATGCCTTTACTGCTGGGTATGCGAAAGCCGTTATAGCCCGATTAAATTAAGTAGTAGAGTTCAATGGTGCATACACACAGGAAAATAGTATCCATATATGTCCATATAATGTTTTGAAGATATTTAGAGGGCCTGAGATTCTGAAATGACTTAATATCAAGTTTCAATGGTGAAACTCACATCTGTGACAAGCTTATTTGCGTCTTTCGGGCTTGACATTTCCGCGGGGCGGTGGTGGAATGCTCCCTACCCTTACCAAGAGATATCTAAGTCGCGCCGCTAATGGACGCCCCTAGCGTTATAGCTCATCCCCAATAACATATCTGCCCTGTGAGACCTACACCCTAGTTACACACAATCCTCTACTAGCGGTACTTCTACTGAGAACTGTGACGAATGCCGTCTTTCGGAAGACTGCTGACCATTGTGTCGTTCGCGCTCGCGAGCGCGAAGTCGCTAAAGAATGAACTCGGACACCGCCAAATTTGCGGTGGCGTATACGGCCCCGAAGACTCGGGCGGTCCCTACGAGCCGACGATCTCTGTGAACTTTCCTACCAAGGATGACTCTAAGGGAGATATCTCTGTAGTTGTGTACGACTTCGCTGACATCGACAGCATTGGATTTCCGGTCGAAGATGGTGCAGTTAAGCGATGGGAATTCATGTGCACGCAACAGGATGTTTATGCTCACCATTGTGATGAGAAGGACCTTGGCAAGTTCATCGTGAATAAACAAACTACTCGGGGAATAAAGACGGAGATAGTTCACGTGGAAGAGGGAAAGAAAGTTGAACCGTTGGTTTACTCTGTCAAACAGACTGGGTACTATTGTGTGGCTGCTGTGGCAACTCCTGGTCACGAAAACATGAAGTTTGACGTTGATGTTGTTTTCCAGAATGCTTATGGGTATCTACCTGGCACTGATTACCCACTGATTACCTTCCACTACGTTATGAGCGGGGTGTACGGCTTGATTGCATTGATCTGGATACCACTACTTATCCGGTATCGTAAGAGTGTGCTAACTGTTCAACTATACATTACTGCATTGGTAATTTTCATGATCGCCGAACAAGCAATTGTGGCCTCTTATTTTCTAGTTGTTAACAAGGACGGCCGTTCTCCACTGTCTATCGTTTTCTTGGTGCTGACGTCATTGATGGGAAGTGCTCGACTAGCCTACACGTTCTTCGTGTTACTGATCGTGGCGTGGGGATACTCTGTGGTCCATCCGTCACTAGGCCCTAAGCGTCGCCAGGCAATCATAGTTGGTGCCGCAGTATGGGTACTGGCCTTCACTTATTCCATCCTCGATTATTACGAGACAGAGTCCAATAGCTCCCGGTCGTGGCTACCCATCTTCACAGAGGCTGTATTCTTCCCCTTGATTGCGGTTTTGGCTCTCAACTACTTCATGATCCTGAACGGATTAAAGGAGACGATGGCTTACTTGACCAGCCGCAAACAGACTGCTAAGGTTCAAATGTATCGCTTCGTGAGCTGGGTGCTCATTGGGTCCCTTTTAGCCATCACTCTTCAACTCATAGTGCTGATAATTCAATTTGTGTTCACGTCTGTAAAGGACGTGGTTAACAATTATTGGCGTAGCCAGTGGGTTGTTTACGATGGATGGCCGAACATCGTTTATTGCATCGCATTGCTACTGATCATGATCCTGTGGAGACCTAATCGTGATAACATGCGTTATGCGCTATCTACTCAATTGGCACAAAGCGAAGATGACGCTGAGGAATTCGAAATTGGATCTCTCAACGGCAGTGACGATGATCTCGAGATTCCGACTGGCGAGGAGTATACTCAGCCGGCACAACCGCGTCGCGAATGGGGTTACGCGGAATCAGGTGGTGATCACCAGTTTGACCACGAAGCTGAACATGATTTGAGTGACCTGGAGGGTGATGAGTTTGAGGTCAATCTCGATGATAGAAACTTACCAGACGACGAGGACTCACTTGTGCAAGCTCCGACACAAAACCTGGGTAAGAAGAATCGTTGAATATAGTTCTACATACACAATGAGATTTAGAACGCCATCCATTCACTTTACTTTTTCTGATTGCCTTAACTGGTATAGGCATATTTTGGAGCTCAAAGGCTCAAGGGCTATGTATCGCCCTAATACCATAAGTACGCAGCACTTTATCCGGATAAATGGGATCGATCGAACTCCGCTGCACCGGCATATTTAGTAGAATATTACTTGACAGCACTATATGTGAGGCGTTTCTTAGAGCCGGGCCAGTACCAAGAACTTTGGAGAGTATTAGTGCGAGGATATATTAAAATGCTACTGATCGATCCACTCACAGTACGAAGCAATATATGTAAAACATAGATAAAGGAACATGGATCACTACAAATGAAATATTTTGAAAATTATGATTTATTTTGAGGTGGAAGCGTGCCATGACGTGCTAGGTTCTAGGCCGCAAGTGGAAAATACAGCCAATACTGGCATCGGGCCGGTCAACGTATCCACAACCCTAAACAGGTTTTTTCTGATTCAGCTGGTGTACTAGCCCAGTATTATGGGGTTTCAATACATCGACGTAACCCGTCAGAACCCGCAGTTAAAACACAAGTTTTGAAAAAAACCGGTGAAGTGCACTGTTTCACGAGTTTATAGAATAGGTAATATACATGATACACTTGAGACTTTGGTAAATCCCGCAGAGAGTTGCTTTGATATGCATATGCAGGCGGTTGACACATGGACAATTGATCAGAACGCATATTAGAAGCTCAAACCCTAAACTCCAGATAAATTGATCCCCGCA
This sequence comes from Starmerella ratchasimensis, assembly GCA_030562965.1. Taxonomy (NCBI): domain Eukaryota; kingdom Fungi; phylum Ascomycota; class Dipodascomycetes; order Dipodascales; family Trichomonascaceae; genus Starmerella; species Starmerella ratchasimensis. Next base: position 206,063 of record JAKUAQ010000011.1, read on the forward strand.
CTCTTCCACGCACCTCTAAGGCAGGGTAGAGCATATTCAAGCCCAGAGAGTTGAAATCCAGTGGCTACACGCTGCTTACAGCAGCTCGCGAACTAGATCACGCGTTTACAGGGTCAGGGCAAATCTGCCAAAGACGGTACCTGAATTTGGCGAGCGAAAAAAGGTAAGCCGGACTGCTTCTTTGAAACTGTTTACTTATATCAACCTGTTCGATCCTGTGGAACTCCGTGTAGCCACAGACAGAGTACTCATCAGCATTTTGCGGACTGCGAACACCTTTGTGGAATCTTATCAGGTACCCTCTAAAACTCAAACGGCGTCAGTGACTAAAGGCGAGTCACCCCTCCTCCACCACCCTTGCAAATAGGACTAGATCGCGCCACCTACCAACAGCGTGGACGATATTTTGAGACCTATTCGATTAACGGTCTTGGAACCCGATAAGGAAAGATTGTTTGGATTATTTAGACGAGAAGCTATCGGATCCCAATGACCGCACGTCCAGCGAGCTCGAAAGCCGGTCCTAGTGCAGGCGCGAGTACTGCAAGTGGAGTCACCACACCCATTGGAAGTACTAAAGGCGGGCCTGCAGGGCAGGTTGTTAAAACAGTACGGTTTCGTCGCGATCGAGCTTCAAAGGCATGCGAGGTGTGTCACGCTCGTAAGGTTCGATGTGACATGACAGAGAATTTTCCTTGTACAAACTGCAGAGCCTTCTCGCTAGTATGCCAGCCGCGGAAAGGTCGGACTAAGAGACAAGGAAGCAGTGAATCGAGCCAACCGGCTGATGAAGATCTTGCTCCTACACTGAGCACGGTTTCTGGCACGTTGTCGGCCCATGAGTTGGAAAGCGTGCGAAGTCTTCCGGGACACACAGAAGCCACGGCATCACCCAAAGAAAGTCCCAGTACGTCCCAGGCGATGCCGAACAGCCTACATCCTAAAGTGGGAACCAAGGCCGGAAAAAATGGTATTGAACGTACCTTGAAGCGAATCAATATTCCATCTGAGTACGTTTACTATCCCAGCGGACTAACAAATGACATATCTGCAGGCGAGTCCCGCCGGACAAACCGTAATGGTGAAAACATCTTGGTAGAGCCTTCGCCGCTGGCGAAGTCTAAACGAGAGGGTGCGATTTTCGATTCATTACTACCGGAGGACGAGCTAGTCAGCGACGTGCTGCATGAGTGTATGGCAAGAGTCTTTTTACCTACCTGTGATGCAGACTTTATCGCTGCCAAAGCATATGGCGCATTCTTGTTGCCTACTCCCGAATTGTCGGATCAGCTCGTCGATCTTTACTTTTTGTATGTGCATCCGATCATTCCCGTTCTAAATCGGCGACGTTTTATGCAAGAGTATCGTGAAGACCGTGATAAACCGTCGCTTTTGATTCGTCAAGCCATCTTCAGTGTATCAAGTCGCCTAAGTAATCACCCGGGTCTCATGGATGAAACAGGAACTACTCGCCGGGCGGCAACCGTACTTTATCGACGTGCGAAGGCACTTTTCGACGTGAATTATGAGCGGACACAAGAGACTTTGATTTCAGCCGCCATTATTTTGTCCATGTCCGTGTCCAATCCCTTGTACCTGAACCACTCTGCACTGTACTGGGTTCACCTGGCAATTTCCTTATCTCAATCCATAGGACTGCATCGCAAACTGCCCAAATACACTTTAGAGGAGCAGCGTCAACAGCGTCGTATTTGGTGGACAGTTTACAAGCGAGACGTAAGCACATCGTTAGCGTACGGACGACCATCAGTCATAAGACTGGAGGATTGTGACGTTGAACTGATCTCTGAGGATGATTTTGTTAACAGCGAAATTGACGAATGCGATCTTCCTATTGATCCTGGCTCCAAAGTTGGTTTGAACATTGCCTATTTCTTGCAAAGTGTGCGATTGCATGAGATTTTAGCTCTTATAATCCGCTTGCAATTCACAGTTAGTGCTGAGTACCTGCGACGTGTAGATGAAAATCCAGACGTGACACATTTTGAAGGAGCGTTGGCCGAATGGGTGGCGCAAATACCATCGGAGTTGCGCTATTCCCATCGGAATATTCGAAATCCGAAATACTCAGACCCCGAGCAGGGTGATGGGCACGATTTCATTCGATCGCTACTTCACCTCGAATACTATACGACCATGAGTCTGTCACATAGACCACAGATCGTACTGCTTTTCAGGGGTCAAGGCGATCGTGCCACAAAGCAATCAGCTGCGGTAGCATTTCGAGCCACTCACATGATTTTGAAGGTGTTCATGGCATTTCAGCAGCACCAGGAGGTGAGAAAACTCCCAGGAATTGCCGTTTACTCCATCTTCTATGGCGTATTTATGCTTTCGTTCCAGAGAAGGTTAGCTCCTTCCGGGTCAATGTTAGATAAAGCGGTGAATGAACGATTGAGTAAGTTCCGTGAAATCGCGATGGAACTAGCTGAGTCCCACAGTGCCGCGAGCTGGGTAGCCCACTTGGCTGACGTTCTTCAAGGGGAAAAAATGTCTCAACGAGTTATGCGTTCGATGCGCCAAGCGACCAGTGCAGCAGAGTCTCGCAACGATTTGGCCAGCCACCCTTTTGGACGCTTCGTGGATTCGAATAGCGGTAATTCGAATTGGGTCAATGTTGGAAACGGAGTGCCTGGTAACTCCCGGATGGTCGAAGCGCCTACGCCAGGAATTGAGGACAATGCGACACCTGTCGATACTCAACAACGGGTAGTTCCGTATTCGTCGCCAGCTGCGGAGAACACTGAAAACCGCTCGGCGGTGCCGAAAGACCTTCATACTATAAACGTGAGTGGACTAACCCCCAAGAGCGCCGAATACTCTGAGGATATTCCCCGAGAATACGGCCAGGATTCCCAGACAAGCGCAGCCAACGGCCATGGCTTGAGAAATACTGGCTCGCCTCCTGGTAATCAAGCACAAACAACATCACATGATGCTAAACCTGAAGTCAAGTCTGAAGTTGAAGAAAATTTAAATATTGAAGGCTTGACGAACAGCGAGAGAGAGAAGCCAGATTTGGATGACGCCCCGATAAACATTAAGACACCGGTTAACACGGGCACCACTCCTCTTGTGTTAGACAGCACTCCTTATACAGTGGACCCAGCTGTGTTCGATGGTATGAACGACGTGTTTGAGGGCACTCTTCCTCCGGAGCTATTTCCACCGAATATGCTTGTCATGGATGACGGTACTCCTGAGTTTCCGAATAACCTGACAAACGATCTGACACTTGGTGATGATATCCTCAGCACCGGGACTTCGGGTGACGAAACACTACCAGATACTGCAAACATGGCTGACTGGTATGCTTATTTGAACAACACTTCGATGATGAATGACCAAGGAGGAATCGAGTTGGGTGATTTGGCTATGTGAGTGTTTAGAACTGGTATAATCAATCTTATCTTTTTTTATCGGTAACTGCCTGACGGCGTCAACTAATTCGGTGCTTGATATATTTCTAGTGGTATACTTTCTACCATGACCTATTTCCATGCGTAATGTTTGCTTTCCTTTTTTAAATGTAGGATTTCAAGGGTGAGTAGATAGATATGTACATTAGTTCGCACCTTGGCGACCACGGGGACGACCAGTAATGAGCGACTTGTTGGTGTGCTTGCCAATACGAGTCTTGAACCCGCCTTTGGCGATAACACCCCAAGGAGACACTGGAATTTTGTTGCCTTTGGACTTACCACGACCACCACCAAGCGGGTGATCAACCTTGTTCATGGCTGCACCACGTACGGTGGGGCGAATTCCCAAATTACGCGAGCGACCCGCTTTACCGAAGGAACGGTGCTGGTGATCTGGGTTGGACACTACGCCGATGGTTGCACAGGCGTCGAGACTTACATAGCGCAGCTCTCCAGACTGGAGGCGCACTACCGCTTTTCCCTGATCAGTCACCTTTTCGTATAAGCGGCCATATGTGCCAGCGCTACGGCAGAATTTGGCAGGACCATTGGATGTGATACCAATATTATGCACGACGGTACCCAACGGAACCATATGCAGAGGCATGCAGTTGCCACGCTTAGCTGTAAGACCGGCGAGAATTCCCGGGTCGGCGCTGCCACCCATGCGAGCCATTACGTCTGCAGGAATTCCTGCTCTGAAGCTTTGCACCTCATCACCAGGACGCATACCAACAGTCGCTGGTATATAAGAGTACAACAGATCACTACGAATGGCACCATCACCTACCTCAGTAGTGGAGACATTTGTCACCGATGAATTCGGGTTGGGCTCACTGAGCAGGGCGAGATGAGCTGAGCGGTTGGGATCGTACTCTATCCGCACAACAGTTTTCACACCAGGGCTGAGACGAAACAAGTCCACGACGCGCAGACGGCGCTGTTTACCACCACCTTGGTGCCGCACAGTGATACGACCAGTGTGATTACGTCCCGAATGCGGCTTTTTGGTGACTGTGAGTCGCTTCAACGGTCCACCTTTGTGGAGATACGGGTAGATCGGCCAACGGTACCAACGGAGCGAAGGGGAGACAGGTCGCGGTTTTTTCATCTGCACCTGAGCCTTCACAACCTTCAGCTGTTCTCGCATCTCACGGTCCTGCTTCTCGAGCTCAGTTAAATTCGTCTGTTGGCCGAACTGAGGAACGGCGCTCAGCTGCTCGAGCTGATCGTGTAAACGCTTGCTGATTTCCTCATCACGGGCCTGATCGCGCTGATCGGAGTAGCTTCGCGCGAAATGAGTTTGACATAACTCAGATCTCTGCACGAAACCGGCTAAAGGCCACCGACGCTGCAAGAGCCAGCGCTGAATCATGGTGAAAATTACTGGTAAGGGTTAACTTCTCTAGTAGTTGCACCATGATCGTGGTCATACTAGGCAAAAGCAAAAGATAGTTGATATATTGCACTTGATAAGTTCATGAACTGTATTGTATATTTATATATCGTGCCAAGGCTTTGTGAGCAACGTCTCCGTAGTATGCCTACATAAGAATCGCATTGGCACATAATATGCCATAACGCGTATTTAAAATCATCGTTAAATTGTAACAACAAAGGTACCATTTACTCATCTAAATAAGCTTACTAGGCTCCGAAAGCGACGGATGGTCTATGAACTGGCTTTATTGAAAAGTAGTTCAGTAGTACTACACCGAGTTTTTGATTGTCAGGGTATATTTTCGCCGTTGCTGCATCACGTGTACTTTTCATGAGCCTCCGCAGCGTTGGACAGCTGGCCTTCAAGCAGCCCGTTAAGACATTTAACTTGGCCAAATCTGCTCAGAACTATGGTATACGCAATTTAATTAACAACAGGAACTATAGTACTGCTACAGGAAAGTCTCATAGGTCCTCGTCCGCAGCTACCCAAGCTGCCCAAGCTGTTTCTTTGATCCGTCGCGGTGCAAGCTTCAGTTTCTATACAATTATTGTGTTGGGTGGCCTAGGGATCGTTGGTATCACTGGCTACTATCTAGCTCAGGAACTTATCTTGCCCTCGAGCGATGGCCAAATTTTTCACAAGGCTTTCAAGATGATTGAGAAAGACCCCAAATGTACTGAAATGCTTGGTACTCACCTCAAAGCGCATGGTGAGTTTACAAATCAACGAAATGTTAAGTCACGTCCGATTGCTAGCTCAAGAGTGGTGGATCGCTTTGGCTTCGAGCATGTCGTCATGCAGTTCCACGTTGACGGTGAAAAGGCGCAAGGTATTGCTAAGCTTGAAGTTATCATGAACAAATCACAACTAGAATTCAGATATCTGCTACTAGATGTACCTGGATTTTCGCGCCATTACTTGATTAATGAGGCTGCGAAAAATCCAAAGCGGGCAGGATCTTTTTTTGGCATCAAATGGGGTACTAGAGCATCCGGAAAGAGAACGGAAGAGTGATTACATATATTTTAGCGAGTTCTAAAAATTAAAAAAATAGAATATTTTCTTAACATATTTTTCTAGCTTAGATCTAAACTAATAGCTCGACGATCTGATGGCTATTAACGCCGCACGTATTACAGGTCGGCTCGAGTGAAATCCGCCACGTTAAAAGGCTTCTCGTTCGTCAGTGTAATCTGCTCGCCCTCAGGTTCACAAGAAACACGACCATTCTGGGGACCAGGCTTGGGGGTCTCGCCATTCTTAAAAGCATTCAGCACCTTCGCCGTAGTCTCAGGCGTGAGGTCTTCGTAAAAGTCGTCGTTGATCTGGATCATAGGAGCATTCACACATGCACCAAGACATTCGACCTCGGTAACTGTGAACATGCCGTCGGCAGTGGTCTGACCTGCTTTAATACCCAGCGTCTTTTCCACAGCCTCAACCATGCCATCAGAACCACGAATCTGGCACGGTGTAGTAGTGCACATCTGTACGTGATATTTGCCTACGGGATCCTTGTTATACATGGTGTAGAAAGTAGCAACTTCGTATACACGCATGGGGGGCATCTCGAGAAGTTTCGCCACATAGTTCATTACTGAGATCGAGCAAAATCCATGCTGGCGTTGGCCAAGATCCAGCAAAGGCATCACTGCACTCTTTTTGTAGTTAGCTGGGTACTTAGCCACGATCTCCTTCGCACGCTCTGCGTTTTCCTCGGTAAATTCGAATGGAATACTGGGGTTATTCTCGGTAGTGTTACGATGTACTGCCTTACTCGAGTACTCTCTAGAAGATGTTATTTTGGCGGCCTTTCGGCTGAAAATGTTTTGAGCGACGTTGCACGTTACACTCTTGCGAGAAGTGCCTGTTGCTACCCTTAGTGCACTATTAGATGAAAATTTGACCAATGAGGACAGCATTTGAGGCTTTTAGAAGTTTGACTACTAAACCTTGAGAAATTTCAAATTAAGAGATCGATCGCGTATGTGATGATCGCGCATGCCTCTTGCACCCCAAGCCTGGTTTTTCTCTAGGCTAACATTGGTTCCAGGGCCAGGGTTAACGGGTAGTCATTGGATATATGCTTGGGATGATTGGCTCCTGGAAGTGCACTAATGAGTGTCGCGGAGTGCCGGAGTTGCGTCAACCAACATAGCGTGACATGCCATGTACACGGTAAGCAATGGTACTTCAATCAAGTATATTTAATAGTATATTTGATACAACTATATTTGATACAATGATAGATAAGAATACACACATGTGCCAGCTTTCATTTGGCGTAACGAAGTTTAGAATGAATAACGTTGTCACAGCGAGATCTGGTCCTCTGGGCTCCCGCAGCCTCAGTTTGCACACCTACTAACCCAAGGTGCCGATCGATCGCCCAAAACCCTTAGCAGCGTGGACTGCTACGGACAATTATATGCGGCACCGAAAATTTATCCTTGATATATATGTAGACATAGTCTGCAAGAGCTATTATTCTAAATCCTAAGATTTGTCACACAATCGAAACATAAGTGTGATTTCAGTTAGTGCCACTGCCCTCGGATATCAAGTCCAGGGTCTCTTACTATATAATATATAATATATATATAAATAACTGCTGATCAAGAAACCCCACACCCACCTGGCGAACTATGGCCAATTTATGCAAGATTCCTATAGATAAGCTGCATGTGACGCCAACAAGGGGCGGGGGCCGGGTCTCCTCCACCCAAATCGACAAATACTCAGCAATGTCACATTAAGAGCGACTGCAATGGCTGATATCGAATTGACTGGTGGAATAAGAGTACATGTTCCACCGTCCACACTCCCTTCAAATATCTGGAAAGAGAGTGGCATGGAAGAATCCGGGCCCATCGAATCAGGAAGATCAAGTCTTCATCTTGATGATAGAGCTTCGATACTGTCTTCCGAACCATGTTTGTCTTCTTATGACCAAACGCAGACCCAGATATCTCAAGAGTCAATTGCGACTACACGCCCCTGGCTTAAGATTTCACATGGTGTGAAATTGTACGTTATTGGCATGTTTTGTGGAAGTGCAATGATGGCTCTAGCTAAATTGGCAACCGACGATGCCAATTTCTATGTGGTGTCTTTCATGCGCATGCTCTGCACGTTTATCGTAGCGATAATCTATCTGGTAATAAAAGGTGATCGAAATTACTTCTTTGGGCCGCCTGGGCTACGCATGGCGGTTGCTGCACGCGGGTTGATCGGGACCATAGATTTGATTCTCTGTTACTTTGCTATCCAATACATTCCTCTCCCCGATTACAGCTTGATAAACTTCTCGATCCCCCTAGTCACAGCAGCAAGTGCATGCCTCGTACTTGGTGAGAGTTATCACTGGACGCAGGCGGTTTCCAGTATTATTTCACTGTTCGGAGTGATTGTCATTACAAGACCAAGTTTTCTGTTCGGCAATGGCAGGATCTTGCCTCCAGGTATTCAAGAATGGCAATATGATGCTGCTATAGCGGCTATAATCGTCCAAGTGTTCGGTACAGCGGCAGTATTCTTGGTTCTGCGTAAAATAGCTGGTCGTGTTGACCCATTCGTAATCATGGCCAATTACGCACTACAGACAGTTTTGGTATCTTTCGCGGGTATTGTAGGCAGTGCTTCCCTCAATCCATCAGATCTGGGTTGGCCAACGAAACTGAGTACATGGCTGTCTTTAATTGGCTGTAGTATCTTTGGATTTGCTTACCAGTATTACTTTACACTGGCTGTCGCCGAGGAGAAAGCAACAGTCTTGACACAGTTTGATTATATCGATTTGCTATTTTTCATGGGATGGCAATACTTTTTCTGGAACACCTTACCTGATATAGTCTCAATATTGGGTGGTGGAATGATTCTTGCTGGAGTTTTGGGGGCCTCCCATTACTCGTCACAAAGATCGTAATATAAGGATAAACAACTTGTGGGATACACGTATATACATTTACTATGAGGTAGCACAAGGCACGAGAGCGAGCTTATGGCCTTGGAACCTCATGGCTGACATCGCAACGTCCACCTGCTCACCATCCGCCTCAAGAAATCCATCAACAACTCCTAGTTGACGAGATGCTCGATCTAAAACTTGACCTGCGTTAAGTGATTTCTCGAAAAACATCCAGATGGTCTTAGAAGGCCTCAAAGATGTACTTTTAGTGAGGGGGTCAGATATTTCCATAGCAGGGCGCTCGATCTCAAGATAAATACGATCATTTTGAGGGATTTTTGAATCTCCGTGAGCTGTGCGGCGTTGCTCCGGTGATGGCCTAGTTTCTTGCCATCTCAGCTTAGCTGAGGTTGTGCCTGCCCCGGCTCCAATCAGAGCCTTCAGACGGCGGAGAGCTAATGCAGCTCTATCAGGTCGCGCGTCATTGGTTTCCCCTAGTTTCCGCGGAGCAGAATCAGTTATTTTCTGTGTTGCTCTAGGCGTCCTCGCTACTGGTTTCGCTTGACTCGAGTGGGACCCTATCCGGCTCGGTCTACTGCTTCCAGATGTCGTAAGAGTGGTGGCAGGAGATTTTGGGTACGATTCGGTCATATCAAGATTCATACTCGGAGGTTTTGGCCTCCCTCTCTTGACCGGTTGATCGGGTTTAGTTAAAGGCTCACAGTCGTGAGTTCGATGCTCATCGCAGTATATGTGTCCACAACGGCGGCAATTAAATGGTAAAAAGTCCAGTTTACCACATTGGTCACAATTTTTCCCGTAATCCATTGAAGGCTAAAGTCGCTTTGTCTTGATCAGAAAGGCATTAATAGAGTCACTTATAACGGAGAGAGAAGAGGGACGATGCAGGAGCGTGTTGTGGCGTATATGTAAGGGTAGGGGCTTGTCGAACCTTGATCCCCGGGACATTGCGCCTCTATTCCGCTGCCGTCTTTCGATTCGGTCTGGAAACGAACGAGCTAGATAACCCTAGACGGCTTATGACGTACAGAGAAGTTCCTTGTTGTGCATGGGTGTGCCATTAGGGTTGGAAGCGGCTATGCCCGGGACTGATTGATATTCGTGCCAGAATATATCATCGAATCACTAGTCAAACGCGTTAGTATGCATTAGCAAGGATTGTAACTTTATATTTGATTCAATGTTACAATTCTCGTCTTTCCTGCTCTGATCGATCCAAGCGCAGAATCTGGAAAGATGAAACAGAGCATGATCGGGAGACAGAAACAAGATCGCGAGGCAGGGCACTTACTTTGACCGACCTTATGTTCGTTGAAAACATATTCGAACTACATCAGCAAAAATCAATCACTGAATTAAAGATGCTAGTGGAGTTGCTGAATTGTCAGCCGTGCCGCATCACTACCTTGTACTTGATTTTCAACTGTCAGAATGCGATCAATTAACATCACCGTAGTATCGCTAATCAGCGCGTTGTCGTCAAAATGCGGATAGGTGACTTTTTGAGGCTACTCTTCTGAATAGACCACTTTGGATGACATGCTACGGCGCCAGTGCAGACATTACTGACTATTTGCGAGATAACATATATAACTCAACTATATTGGGGTCTATTTTATAAATAGTTGCCCACGGTCAAACTCACATGGAACGAGCTTGATCCGCCGGGAGTGGAACACCAGGGTATGTGAAGAGAAAACGTGGCCTTGTAGCTTGCCCCAAGTGGATGCCTAGGGTGCAGGTTCCAACGCTCAAACGGAACAACCTACAATAATAGCAGGGCAGGTGAAGGATAACTCCCCGCTTACCCTAGTAAGTCTAAGACCAAGGCAAGGCAAAGAAAGCTTGGCAAGCTCAACTTTTCCACGGATCGAAATTCAGTTATCTCTATTGGAATTCAAATTGTGGCACGATCACCGTGGAGAGTTAAACCAGCTGGAAACTAACAAATTCAAATCAGTAGACGCTCTAAGGTTTTACGCGTGAGCTCGTCGGGTTCACAATTTGCACCCCCTATCTCCCTCCTCATTACATCTTTGCATACACGTCACAGACTTGATGAACTCTCTAGGTCTGGCCAGGGTGGTCACAGTTTCCTTCTCAATGATTTTTAGATTAGTGCGGGCCGCTCCGGTGGGTCAATCTCTGGTGACTCAAGCCTCGCCATATCTTGATCCAGTCTTTCACATTCTAGATGAAGGCGATGAGATTGAAGGAGAAGAAGGAGAAGTCCTTGTTCGAGCGATTGTGTCTGTTATGCTTGTTCTCTTAGGTGGCGTATTTGCTGGTCTCACCATCGGATTGATGGGTCAAGATGAGGTGTACCTCCAGGTCACCGCCGAAACTGGAGAAGCGGAAGAGCGCCGATGCGCCACAAAGGTGCTTAAACTGCTCTCTAAGGGCAAGCACTGGGTTTTGGTCACTCTCTTACTTTCTAACGTCATTACCAATGAAACTCTGCCCATTGTTTTGGACCGATTACTAGGCGGTGGTTGGCCTGCTATCGTTAGTTCGACCGCTGCTATTGTTGTATTTGGAGAGATTATTCCCCAGTCTATTTGTGTGAGGTATGGGCTTCCACTTGGTGCTTATTTTGCGCCCTTTGTCAAGGTACTCATGTACCTTATGTACCCCGTGGCTTGGCCAATTGCGAAATTGTTGGACTACATGCTAGGCGAAGATCACGGCACAATATACAAAAAGGCCGGTCTGAAATCTCTCGTGACACTTCATCACCATATGGGCATTGAACGACTTAATGAAGATGAAGTAACCATCATCTCTGCTGTGCTGGATTTGAAGGACAAGCCGGTGTCCAAAATAATGACCCCAATAGATGATGTTTTCGTGCTTAGCAGTGATACTATCCTTGATGAGGCTATGGTAGAGGAAATTTTGCTGACAGGTTTTAATCGAATTCCAATCCATTTTCCCAACGAGCCCCTAAACTTTTGTGGTATGCTTTTGGTTCGTACGCTCATTACCTATGATCCTGACGATGCTCTCCCGATCTCTGCTTTTGCTCTGGCCACCCTTCCGGAAACTTCCCCTGATACCTCTTGCTTGAATATTTTGAATTATTTCCAAGAGGGCAAGTCTCACATGGTCGCTGTTTCCACCCAACCAGGCGCTGTAACCGGTGCGGTAGGCGTCTTGACTTTGGAGGATGTCATTGAGGAACTCATCGGTGAAGAAATAGTCGATGAGAGTGACGTGTATGTAGATGTCCACCGTGCAATCCGCCGCGTTACACCCTCGCCGCTACTCAGCCGCAAACAGAAGAAGCAAAACTTGGAGCGTGTCTCAGATGCAACGAAAAGCAGCACTGGCGGAGAAAATTCTGGCGATGCAGGTACAAATGGCGCTGGCCATAAAGACGTGATCACCAACCAGAAGATCGCAACTCTTCGACCTTCGAATAAGGCCAGCGACCCCAAGTACACTCACAACACGAAGATCACGATCAAACGTGGTCCTCACCCCAATCAGCATTTAAGCCAAGATCGTATTGATGCCAGTAGTGTCGGTAGCTCTGATATGAGAAATGGTGTCAAACCCGCAAGTTCAGCCACCAGTGCTCTGTCTCCGGGTAGCCATATGGGTGGAACCCCATTGCGGCCGAAAGCGTCTCGTCAAGAAGTTTTGGATAAGACTGATAGTGCGTATCTGACAACTTCTTTGGTTAATTTGAATGACGAAGAGTCTCGGAATCTAGATCATGCAGACAACGACCCTACGGACGAAGGCAGTTTGGCAGAACTGGCTAGGTCTCCTGGCAATGTAGTGATCAAAAATCCGAGCGAGATCGAGGTCCTTAACACCGAGAGCGATGCTCTGCAGCGAAACCTTGGCACTAAAAAGATTAACAAACTTGGTAAACAGGAACCATCGAGTTCTAAAGGTGACCAATCAAGTGATGATGATGAAGCCCGCATGACTTTCAGTGAGAATGTGGTTCGAGTCAACGGAATAAACAAAGTTGTGATATCTGAAATCAGTAGCGAGGACAGTGCTTCTAGTGGAGATGAGTCCTCGTCTCAGGATAGCAAACTTACTCGCCGGAGACGCGACAAAATCGCCAGGGAATGATGTAGAGCTTAGAACACAATCACATTATATCACATTAACGTTACTATCATCCCAGGAAAATTAAGATATCTACCAAAAGCTCTCCTTTTCTCCTTTTCACCCTATATTGCGACTTTCACCCTTTAACGCGGCGAACTACCAGATTTTTACGGTTTGATCGACGCTGCCTGTCGCGATATGTTTTCCCTGCCACGAAATACAGCTCACAAAATCTGTATGCGCCAATATTGTCTTTACAAGGCGTGCGTTGGCGAGGTCCCATATGCGCATGGTCTTATCATCGCTGACACTTACCAAAAACCGACCATTTGGATGAAAAGCAAGATCCTGGACCCAATTATCATGACCAGATAGTGTCATTATTGGCTCATCTGTATTGCTGGATGTCCATAGGTGTATAAGATTGTCTCTTCCAGCAGTTGCGAATTGAATATCTAATGCCGAAAGATTCTCCACCTGCCTTGCAATGAAGCGATAAGAAGCAGGAGGCGCAAAGGCGCAACTTTCGATGACATGCTTGTGACCCCTGTATTTTCGTGCCTCATAGACATTGTCACCCCACTTTGTCAATATGACTGATCGATCACTACCCGCGCTCAGGATGTACTGATGATCTAACTCCTTATTCTGTGTAACATCAACACAGCGCACCCAATCCGTGTGGTCGCGGAATACGGCGACTGGAAATCCTGTGTGGAGCTCCCAAATTCGCACGGTCTTGTCCCTACTGCCGCTAATCACGTACTCCTGATCAGTTGGACCCAATATTGTTACAGCAACTGCTGAAATGGTTTGATCGTGACCCAACATAGTTCTTACATTGTTGAAGTCTTTATCCGGATCCCATGCTTTGATGCTCAAATCAGCAGATGCAGACACCAAGTTTCCGCTATGTGGCGCCATGCATACCGCCTGGACAGCGTGTGTGTGTGCTTTCAAGGTATGTTCGATCTCACCAGCCTCAAAATCCCAAACTTTTACATCTCCATTTTCGCAACCGCTAACAATGAATGAATATTTCGGATGAAACGCAACGCTTGTAACTCGTCCTCGGTGTCCTTCAAGCACTTGTTGAGGGGGCAATTGAGGCAGGTAGCTTGCAAGAGTGGTTGAGATCTTAGATTTTCGCTGATCTTGTATGTCACCTCCACTAGAAACTGACTGAGTATTGACTGATGGTCTACCTGTGGTGGCATCAGTAGCGCCTTCAGGCTGAATCGTAACCAGCTGTTGTTGCAATTGGAAATTGCGCGCTTCCAAATCTAAAAGTTTACGCTGAGAGCGGACAAGAGATATCCATTTACGTTCAAGAACGGTGCCATCCTCCATTACAGCTGACTCTGCGGCGAGAGCCTGACGTACCGACGCAACTACAGTGGAGCTAATATTTTGGAGCATTAGATAGCCAACGATACCTTTATGCAACTCTAGGCGCTGCGATTCCGACAATATGACCGCCATTTTCTACTGAAAACTAGCCACTTAGTGCCTTCTCAGTAAGCTACAAGTGTTGCTGCTTTCAAGCGTGAACTGCCTGCAGGTGAGCTAGTGCGGGCCGCGATCCTCAGTACCCTAACGGCGCCTGTGTAAACACCGAGGGGTAGGCGATTCATGGTTCAAATGGTTTACAGGTATCATGTTCCCGCCACACCAGCACCTCTCAACTCAGAGATGAGAGTTTGTTCTGCTGATTAATGTAAAAGGGCTTTGGGGCTTATGAAAATTCTTCACCTAAACCTAGTTCTGAGCTGAGGCACTCAGTGAGTGGGACAAGCGGTACCCTTGTAATTCTCGAAATATTCAGCTCGATCAGCGATCGCTTTAGTGCACACATATCCAGATGGCTGCTGCTGAACAGAAGAAGGCTATTGCTGCTAAGAAGGCCGCCGTGAAGGGCACCAACGGCCAGAAGAAGTCGAAGCACTATGCCACCGCTACTTTCCACCGTCCCAAGACTCTGGCTCTCCCCCGCCGTCCCACTTATGATAATAAGGCGGTTGCTCACTACCCCCGTATGGATGAGTACAAGGTAATCATTAGCAACGTTAACTCCGAGGCTGCCACCCAGAAGATTGAGAGCGCGAACACCCTGGTTCTTGCCGTCCACATCAAGGCAAACAAGGGGCTCATCAAGTATGCTGTGAAGAAGCTCTACGACGCTGATGTGCTTAAGGTTAACACTGTTATTCGCCCTGATGGCACCAAGAAGGCGTATGTACGTCTTACTTCGGATCATGATGCCCTTGATGTTGCCAGCCGCGCTGGTTTCCTGTAAGGATATCACCACCAAGTATTAATTTATAAATTACCATGAGTTCACAAGTCACTATGTATGCCTGTAATCGTGGTGCATAACTTCCTGCTAGATTCATCGTGCCGAAGACGTTATGTACGGAGGAATGCTCGTTAGTCCGGCTATATATGTATATTAATATATCATCGTGCAGCATAACATACACCTAACCCCTCTGTGGATTGTGAATCTTTCTGAAATTGACATGAACAGGTACGTGCGTTTCTCTCCGTGATATGCCTTTAGGTTGCATTCATGCAGAACTAATGGGATAATTTTGATAAGCAATAATAATAAACTCCACCAAAGGTCGATTATTCGCTTACTTTACCTACTTTAAATACATACTTATGCAGATCAGATGCCCATCATCTTCATCTGAAAGAAAAGGAAGGGTCTAAGCACGTTGGTTACAGTTAAGAGTCCTGCTTAGAGAAGCTGTCACACTGAAGGAAGGGTCATGCTGAATATTGAGAGAGCGCCAGACATGACTAGGGGACCTCTACGTGGTTGAACAGGATTATTGTAATATAATCTGGAGTAATACTTTCGGCCAAATCATTATTAATGAATGCCAGGTATTTGTTTGGCAGAAACCACAACTCTGTCTCGCACCACGTCCATATATATATATCCAATGGTTTCGTGAGAGTGGTTTTGGGCATTCCTTCTGGGTATGCGTACCATGTCTGATTTTCCTAGTTCGGCACTATTCCAAGTACTCTATACCACCCAGTTGACGCAAAAGCGTAAAAAGTGGCACGATGGGCAGTGTACATTCAATTTCGTCAAAAACAAGGTGAAGTTAAGCGATGAAGAGGGGCGTAGTTTAGCGGAGGACTTCTGGACCACCGAAGGCTGCGAGCTGCCAGAAATTGGCTCACAATTGAAGTTTGATCGTTTCATCGTGGAACTTGACAGTTTGATTGTTGTAAAAAAAGTGGAAAACAGTGGACATATGTCGAATACTTCAGCTTCACACGTGCAATTGTTGAGAGAGTCATTAGTAAATGTACCGCCTCTAACATTCACGTCAGCTCGCAAAAATAATGTCACAGCATGGAATATCCCAGATTTATCGCCTAAGAAAGCTAAGCGGAATGAACTTCAATCTGAAATGAGAGGTGTTGTATCTAAGTTAGGCGGATCCACTCACACGGGACCGGCTGTTGCACACCCAAACATGGGACCTCCACTAGACGATATTCTTAAAAATGATGTTGGCCGTATAAAGGCAAGTCATATCAACTACGACTATTCCGTTTCAGGGATTCGCAAAGTTAATCATCGCTATGCACCCTGGGCAGATCCTGATGCCGCCATTTCGAATCAGTCAAACCAGGAGAGCATGAGTGGTTCGTGTTATCAAATTGTTGAGCCAAAGAATGAAGTGATGAGACACTTCCCTGATCAGTGTATACCTGGAAACGATCGTATCTGCGAAAAAGCTCCGGTTGAAACAGTTCACAAGTCCGAAATAAAGCTCGAGAAAGATGCTGATGAATCATTTTCTGATATTTCTCGGGAATATGATGATCATTTTATTTCTCGTCACACACGTCCTGTTTCCATGGATGATAATCCAATTGAAGACCACACACGAAAACTCGGTCGCATTGATGCAATCTTACCCGTTGACGAGGACATTAATCACATAGAGTTGACGGATGAGAGTTGGGAAGGCACTTTAACTGCGCCTAAGAGCTATTTCCTAGAGTCAGATCTCGACTCAGACATCGACTCAGACATCGGCATAGTAGACGTAGCAGCTGCAAGGCGTAACTACTCGTTATTTGAAGACATACCCATTGATACGTCTCATGTTGGTCCGTGGACAAAAGAAGCGTATTTACTGTTTTCTTGGCATCCACCGAAAGTCAAACAAGAAAGTGTGTAGTATTCGTCTGCGCTGGTCAGCAATCTGATGGCCTTTTATTGTTCTTAATCAATTTATATTATTCATTTCAACCAATTCTCAGTCGAAGAGTTTATATTCTTAAAGCTGCTGCCTCCTGAAAAGCTGGGGTAGGTGGGCTGGCGGAGCGCTGGGTTGGTGTACAGGGTTGGTGACCCGGCATGATCCACCGCGCATATCAATATGGTGAGATCGCTCTATGTAGCTCGCCACGGCTTGCGGGCCAATGCACTACCTCCTCCTACGGGGATAGACGGTGATCCGCGTCTTACGGATGAAGGGTATCTGCAGGCGCAAGAGTTGGGTCAGTACCTGAGTAATGCTGAAAAACTTGGCGATAAGATTACAGCCGTGTACAGCTCGCCGTTTTATCGCTGCTTACAAACAGCCACACCGGTGAGTGAGCTCCTCGGTGTTCCGATATTTGTAGAGCGTGGTCTCAGTGAGCACTACGTTCCGGAGCGACCTACGAAGCCTGTTCCGTGGCCGGCAGGGCGTAGTTTACCCATATTTCCCCATATCTCGCTTGAATATCGCACTCAGATCGATGTGAGCCCCGAAGGAGAGTCAAGAGATGACCTACGCAGTCGATTGAAGAAAGCGTTAAGTGCTATCTTTGAAGACGCCAACAAACGAGGTCACTCAACTATCTTGATTGTTACGCATGCTGCTGTTAAAATCACGATTGCCGAGATTTTGACCGAAAATCTTCCTAGATCTGGTACGTGTTCACTTGATAAGCTCACTTCCACGCGTGGGAGCTCTTCCCCGATGACCTGGGAGATGGTCTACGGTGGAGCCACGCACTTTTTAAGTGGAGGAGAGCAGATGCATTGGTCATTTGACATGGCTGTGGAAGCAGGATCTGCTGCCGACGAAGCGAGTCGAAGCTCCACGCGTGCCCCTCCTATCGGAATGGGTACGAGCAATGTTCTACCCTCCAACTCATATGTGCATAAACACCCAGATTCTAACCAGGTAACAGGAAATTCTGATAGAATTGAACACAGCCTCTCTGGTGATGTGGACTCAGAGGTTACTGATGCGAAGAACTCATTGGTTAAATCTGATGTGAGTAAACATCTTGTTTCTCTAGACATGTCAGGACTCAGTGCTGATGACCAACCAGGCTCGTTTGATCCAGAAGATATGCACTTTGTGAACCTTGATACGGACCGGCCTTTGGTAAAAATCGGGAATAATATTTACGAAGGTGAATGGCAACGTATGGTGGGTACAGAGATCTACACTACGGCCCATGGCGACGCATTGGGCACTTCTCGAAATAGAATCAAACTCATCAAGGCGGAAGTAGAGACTCCGCAGAAAGATCGCCGTTATCTTTTGGATCGTCTAAACACACCGCATCACTAATTCAATAAGGGGAAGTATCTCGCTAGTATAATATATGAACCTTTGACCACTTTTACTGCATTAACGCGGTCGGGTACCTTTTTTAGGAGAAATAAGCTTAGTTGGTACTGCATTGTCAGGACGTGTGATGTTGAAGTGAGGAAGTACTAAAGAGAAACACAACTACTGAAAAAGTATTGTAATGAAAAAATAACACCAATATTGTTAATTAATCACCGTGACGCATCGCCTCATCTGGTTATTCCGCAAAGTTCCGGTATTTATGTCTTCCCTCCTGTCCGAGAGTTCAACAAGGTGAAGTCAAGAGGCAGTTTTTTTTCTTGAATTCAATTGTCTGTGCTAAGCCTCAATTTGGGGACTATGGTAGTTCTAGCTTTGGGCTGTTTCCTCGTGTTTAATGAAATAGCAATCAGCCATCTTATCATGTATCCAGGCGATATTCACAACTTCCCATGGACTATTAGCAGCCACCTTTCAGAGAGAGTACTAGATTTACTCGAGCTCCGTCATTCAGATTCGCATCCTTTATGGTTTGGTCGTCTTCAACGTGACGACCCTTAAACACCAAACGCTGTTGCTCCGGCGGGATTCCCTCACGCTCCTCTATGCGTTCCTTCACCTGTCTGATGGTGCTTTCTTCTGACACATCAACCTCAGTTTCGTGGCCATTGAGGGTCACTACTATAAGCTTCATCGGCAGGTTCTGGCGGTCGTATGTAAAACTAAGGGTTAATACCACTAGTGCCATCCTTATACTACTACTCTCCATACCATACAAATAAATAAAGCATGCCGTACAATTTAGTATATTGGTAAATCTTTTCATATAGCGAAAACAGTGTTATTTAGTGGTGACAGAAATATCAGAAATTTATGAGAATTTGAGTATTGGCACTGCAGAGGGATCATACCTGTACCAAGACATAGCTAGACAAGATTGATTCAAGGCTTCAAAAAAAAGTAACAAGTTCTACACGCTAATTGATTGATATTTCATCCCTTTGAGCTAATTATTTGGCCCCTATAGCCGCCGCGGGTACCCGACCGGATATACCCCGCTCGGTGATGTCAGCAACAGGCGGTGAATTCACCCGGGGACCGAAAGAATTAGGCCTTGCCCAGATCATCTGGGTTAGGGTTAACGCAAGCTCGCCGATGATCAGTCGGTACATGTCCGCCGCTGCTGCTGCCCTTGCTCCAAAATACATGCTTAGATACATTAGTTCCATCTTTAGACTTCGTATATGAAAAGAGCTAACTTAAGCCCCGAGGGTACTTCGAAAGAATTAACAAGCTCTTCTCAATTTATATGCAGAGCCGATTTTTCACCATGGCCCAACATCTGGTTAAGGACCCAACGGGCGGCCCTATGCAAAAACATAAAGTCGCACACACTGTCAACAGAGTACTCATTCCTTGCCCCATCGGGAAGGTCGTACCTTAGTTCTTAAAGTCAGCCGTTGGGGATTATCGTGCTGCACTACAACTGCAACGATGCCGAAATATTCTTTACGGGAAACTCCCATGGCCTCAGATCAGGTACTTCTTGGCCTCAAAGGTGGATTTACTCGACTCAAGTTTGTCGCACAAATGGAATTAATTCCAAAAACGGTTCTGACGCCTGTGGAATCAGCATGCGTCCAAGGCATTGTCGCATTACTACTCATGATTATTGTGTTTGCCATTTATACGTCAGCTGTTAAACTCTCAGCAGCTTACTCAGTGTGAACTAATAGCTCGCTCCCATCCCGTTACAGCCAGGAATGGCTAGTTTTGCACAAATTTGACAAAATGCTACATTCCAGCTTGCCGAAACTGTCTCACTCCCCTAATTTGGCCTCAATACGCACATCGCGCCCTCGGTCACGACTTCAGTCTTCTAACCTCTCATTTTCTTTGCTTTTTGCAGAGTCCTGTGGATCAAAACTAATATCCAGATGATTCTGACCGACTAGATCATCAAACGACTTTTGAGATCAGCAATGCTGTAACTGATCCAAGCGTATACCCATTTCAACTGCATAATTTATATACAACACAAAACTCACCTCGTAAACGTTCACAGTGTCCGTTAGTTACACAATCTAGTAGGTTGGGATCATGCGTCTCGATGCCGGTTAGCAAGATGCACGGGGCAGTGATTCGCAAATATATATTGAGTTTTTTATTAAGTAGTAAGATTCTACGTCAATCCAAGCGTTAGGTTGTGCATTTCATTCGATTCTTTAGTTCACTCTAGAGTTGGTTGCCCGAGCTGCCGATGTCATATCTCCGAAAGAACTACGTCGCACGAATTCGTGAGAAGATCGATGATGACGCGCATCAACATTGGCGACGCCTTCACTTGCATAGCCATATGTGTAGTCTCTGGCCTCCTCATCACTGTTATCACTAGTGGATGCAGGAATATCTTCGCTATCGCTCATGTATCCCGCAGAGCTACGCAACACTCGATCGTTACCGATCTCACCATGCGCGTCGGTGAAGCGGCCGTAGCCACGAGCAGTGCGGCGCGGAGGATGCTGTCTGTCGTGTCCATTCAGAAACAAATGCACCCGCTGCTGGATGCTATTGGAAGGCTTGAACGTCTCCAGATCTGTCGTTGACTGAGTCTGAAGCTTCTCAATCATCATCGATTTAGGCCGCGGCTTGGGCTTGAGATGTTCCTGAAACGAAACTGAATCAACGGAAGTCCGATCTCCTCTACTGTTCGGCATACTGGTAGTTGACGTATTGTTAGTCGTGTTATTCCCAGGAGTACCAACTGCGCTCCCATACGACTTCGGGTTGCTTTCTCCAGAGATAGCAGCAGGAAGTGTTGAGGCCCGGGAATATTGCCTGGGAACCATAGGTTTTTGGACGGTAGGTTTCCCAGGTATGGATTTAGCAGCAGCAGTAGCAGACGCAGAATCTCGAGTGATCTTTGGCTTGGTAGCAATCTCCGGTGTGCTCTTAGAATGGTTAAGCACTGGTTTAGGACTAAGAGGCTTGGCAGGTTTGGTAGATTCTCGTGGTGACATTTCACCGTTATCTAACATTGTAGTCCGTCTCAGCGGTGCTGGCTTCTCCAAGCGGCTTGGCAAAACTGGATTCTTATCACGACCGCTGCCTCGGTCTGCGTCGCGAGATTCCATCCTCGCATTGTGTGCCCTTTTAGTAACAACGCTAGGCTCACCATCAAAAGTCTTGTCACGAGTATCTCTTTGATACAATTCCATGTCCGATAAGGAGTCGTCCCTGCTACGACGCCGATCTTCGCTACTACGACGCCGATCTTCACCAAATCTGGCATTCGGTTCTACAGGAGAGTCTTCGTCGTCATCATCAAATTCGTAATCCTCGTCATCATAGTTGAGCTCCTCGGTTCGCTTGCTCCGCTGCTTGGACTTGAACATTTGTACAGAAGGGCGGCGCGGCTTTCCCTGGCCAGAGCCATGGGATCCATGATATCCGAGATGATGATGATGGTGAGAATGATGGCCTGAGCTCTCCTCTTGGCGAAGAGCACGAAGGAAGTCTACACTACTCAAGTTCTTCTCCTGTGGTTTATTGTCCATAATCACCGTGGATGATTTTTCTGAGATACCATTCAGTATTTTGTGAAGTCGCTGCGCTTCAGAGCTGACCGGAGTCCCGGGTTTGATCCCAGAGCTAGTAGAACTAGCGGTACGCGCAGCAGAATCTGGGTTGAGCTGAGCCTTCCTGCCTGCATGGTCATCAAAATCGATAAGGTTATCGCGCTCTTGATCATTCCCGGTGAATGATGTCCCACGCCCTGTGAAGGCACTGACTCCATCACTACCACTGCCCGCCACTTGGCTACTGGTGATCTTTGGGCCCTCAGGACCGGTAGTCTTTGGCTTTGCGCCCATCGGCACGGGCTTGATCGAGTCCTTAGGTTTTAACTGCGAACGATCGAGCTCTTCAAGACTAGGATAACGCAGGCTGGGGTCATCCAGAGGACTGACACTGCGAGATATCGGGCTTGTCGGCACTTGCATGGGAGATGTAAGTAGCACCCCAGGAACAGGTACCTGACCAGGAGCTGGCATGTTTTGTGCTTTCTGGTTATCCACAGTACCTGCCGCAAGCATTGAAGGTACTTGTTGGGGCACTCCTGAAGGTACCCCCGCAAACCCCGGACCAATTTGGGGGGGCACCTGAATTAGCGGTGCAGCCATGACTTGGGGTGCAGGCATCTGCTGCGGTATCTGAGCTGCAGGTTGTAGTGTAGGACCTGCCTGAGCGAATGTCCGCGAATAAATATCCGGGATCGGAGTGTCCACGCGACGCATGGAGCATATCTCCTGCATAACTTGATAGACGTTAGGCCTCAAACGCGGATCGGGCTGCAGAAGCACTCGAATCATATTGCGCAGGCGGTCAGAATAGGCCGGTCGCGCGGGAATACTGAACTGACCCTGCAGAATCAGCTGCTGAAACTGATCAAGTGACTGATTCGGTCTTTCGAAAGGCGTTGTATAATAGCACAGCTTGTAAAGGAAGATTCCCAACGCCCAAATATCTGACTTCTCATTGATCGGATGGCCTCTCGTTAGATCAATCATTTCAGGTGCTCGATACTGCACCGTGGTGTGGTGCTGGATATCATCCTCTAGAACTTGATACTCCCGCTGTGATTTAGGCGGTCTAAGTACAGGGGAAACAGAGCCAAAATCACATAGTATGTAATCGCCTGAACCTGTAATCAGAACGTTTTCGATTTTCAAATCTCGATGCAGGAGTGGGGGTTGAAGATAGTGCATACTAGCAAGACCGCGAGTGATATCATACATTATCTTCAGAATCTCATGCTCTCGTAGCTGATCGCGGAGGCGAGTGTTCATGAAGTCAATAAGACCTCCCCGCTCGCAGAATTCCATAAGAACGAAGACTTCATACTGACCGCTGCTATTAGGCGCAGAGTTCGTTACACCTGGTATGGGAGCTGCAGAACCATCTGAAATGGTGGATGACGACATGCGCTCAGCATGACTGTCGAAGTATTGAACGATGTTTGGGGCACCTCGGAGCCGCTGCATAGCATCAACTTCGGCACGTAAAAGATTAAGGTAAGCCTTGTCCGGTACTTGAACTCGTTTGAGGCATGTGATGTCTTGCCCTTTCACTGGTGGTTGTGCATTCACAGTGTAGACATGGGCAAAGCCGCCTTCGCCGATGAAGTCGATGATCTCAACCTCATGAGAGCCTACCGTGAGCTTAGTACCAGACGGATATGCTGTCGGAGGCGGAACAGGCATTATTGTGTCACTGGTTTTCGCTAGTAGGCCTATGGGCTCTCAATGGCCACTTGACTTTATGCGTGTCTTGGTGATGCGCTACTGATGTGCTAAGCTAAGTGTGTAGTGGTGTCGTGGTGGTTAACCGTGCTCCCGCGGCCCGCACTAGCCGTGGTGTGTATGCAGGTAAAGGGCAAATAAGGTGATGAATATTGGTATGGGACTTCTGGCCAGGGTTAGTTTGAGTTCCCGGCCCAATCCCCGCTGCTGCCACCAACGCCAATCACTCAAAGTAGGTCAGCCAACAGAAACGACATGGCGCATCAGCCCCTGAATGTTCTGCTGAGCCCCATCCGCCAACCAAAACACCACCGCTGGCCGAGGGTAACCTGTGAATATGAGAAATATGAACACTCCTCATGACACCGTTACAAATAGTAAAATTGCATTTAATATGTGACATGAATCCCTATTTACTTTAATATTACTTATGTATGGTAATTTTTTTCTGCGAATATACGAGGTGCCCTGTGTATTCGTCATCTGCGTTGATATCGCGCGATGAGATTTTAAAAGTTGATTTTTTAATTTAATGATTAATCCTGGTTAACATTTTTACAGCTTGCTAGCATCGAGCCCAACGCGCTTTGCTGTTGCATTTACCCGATCCAGGCCATCTTCGGGGATGGATTGATACCGATCTAATAACACCTTATACTGTCTTTGGTGCATCAGGAATGTCTTTATTTCTTGGATATCTTGCTCGCGAATATCTTCTAGACCCCATACGTTGAGTTCGTCCTGGTTAAAAGGCTTTATTTCATAAGGCTCTGTCGTAGAGAGGCGCGCAGTGTCCCCGCTACGCATAGCGAGCTTCCGCCGGACTTCATCAGTTTTTTCTACAGCCATTTTCTGTGCCACTCCAGCATATTCATGGCTTTTCTCCAATTCTTCTACGAGTGGTCGCAAACCACTGGGTACACTGTAACAACGGACGAACTGACATGCAAATCGCGCTATCGGGCCAGCAGATGCATCAAATGATCTGGATCCGCTAAACAGTTTGTTACAAACAAGGCGCATTTCTATAGGTTAGTGGCGAATTGCAGTTATTCCACGTATATCTGATGGGCTTTGCCAAAATATGTAGCGCCAAGCCCAAATCGTTAGGGTTCCCATGCTATACAGGGCCGCAATGGCGTATATGGTGAGAATAGTAAAGCCAAGCCAACGGCCACATGCATTATGAGAACTCGCGATAGGAAACATCCTGTGGATAGTAGTAGTACCAAAGCACCTATAATTTACCAAGTATTTAATTTCACAAAGGTGCCATTGTTACAGCTATGCAAGATGAACGTATGTATATATATATACATCCCTGTGGTTCACATTAGGTTACTGCTGCTGCGTAATAATATTCTTGAAGGTAGGGAGCTTAATTAACGAACTCAAGAGTTAGGGTGGAACACCCGGGACTTGCTCGTTAACGGACACCGTACACTCAGCCTATGTGTAGACACTGTGTAGAGACTTGTTGAATAATTAAAGCCTTAGTTCATACTCACAGGAAATACGCCAGATACACCAATTTCTCGGCGGTTTATCCAATATTGCAATTATGCCATAATTTTATAAGTACATTGAATATGCATACCTGTCATTTCAACATACGTGGAACAACCTCCAGGAGTCTTCCATGCACAACTGACAAAAAGATGAGCTACCGCGCGTGGCAGTGACCATCACCGAAGCACGCGTAAATTACATATGCCCCATTTATACACACATTTTGGAATACCTGGCGGAGTATCAAATGGTCACAGGTAATATTAGTGCCTTTATACGCAATGAATTATGTAGTTTATAGGGCGACTCAATAGGGCGGCGGTCAATTCGAAGGGCTTAGGCCCATTTTTTCTAAATTCGAGATCATATTGGGACCTATGTACGACTTATGGCTGGGGTTATATCATCGGAACCGACCAATGATCAGTTCAGAACGCGCCCCAGCCCTTCACGGGCCCCGTCCGCCATTCCCGGTCGGTAATCAGGACCGCGTCACAACAGCTGCCAAAAACCCCGCCCACACCTAAGTTTCGAAATATTCATACTTACTTTTCACTACATCTTTTCCAAACAGATCGGTGTTTTATTAAGTCACAATGTTGCGCTCTGCTGCTCGCGTCTCATCTGCATTGTCTCGCCAGTCTGGTCTTCAGACCCGCAAAATCCATCTTGACGGATATGGAGGCCGCCAGGAAGTCACTTTGATCCCAGGTGACGGTATTGGAAAGTCTGTCGCTGCATCAGTCAAGGCTGTTTTCAAGGCCCAAGGTGTACCTGTGGACTTCGAGGAAATCGATGTCAGCGGTATCACTGAGAAGAGTACTCCCCCTGAGGAGTACTTCGAGGCCATCCGTTCTCTGAAGCGTACCAAGGTTGGGTTGAAGGGTATTCTTTACACTCCTGTCATCCGTACTGGTCACCCTAGTTTCAACGTGCAGCTCCGCAAGGATCTCGATATTTTTGCTTCAGTATCCCTTTTCAAGAGCATTCCTGGTGTGACAACTCGTCAAAACGACGTGGACTTTGTTGTCATCCGTGAGAACACTGAGGGTGAGTACTCGGGTCTCGAGACCCGTCCCGTACCTGGTGTTGTGGAGTCTCTTAAAATCACTAGCGAGCCTGTTGTCGAACGTTTGGCTCGTTTTGCGTTCGACTTCGCACGCGCCAATGGACTGACGAAGGTAACGGCTGTTCACAAGGCCAACATCATGAAGAAGGGTGATGGTCTTTTCCGTAACACGATCACTCGCGTTGGTGAGGAGCTATATCCCGATATTACGACCGAATCTGTCATTGTGGACAACTGCGCTATGCAGGCCGTCAGCAACTCGCAGCAGTATCAGGTGCTTGTGACCCCCAACCTCTATGGTAACATCCTGTCCAACATTGGCGCAGGTCTCGTTGGTGGCCCCGGTATCGTCCCTGGTGTAAGCATTGGCCGTGAGCACGCCGTATTTGAGCCCGGTTCGCGTCATGTCGGTCTCGATATCGAGAACAAACACATCGCTAACCCCACTGCCCTTTTGCTTTCTAGTGTAATGATGCTTCGTCACATTGGCCTCAACCGTGATGCCTCGGCCATCTCTGATGCCGTGCATGCTGTCATCGCCGAGCAGAAGGTTACCACTCCTGATATCGGTGGTAAGAGCACTACGGAGGAGTTCACTCGTGCTGTGTTGGACAAGCTGGAGTCAACTAACTAAGTGGTAAACACAGATTGCGCACCGAAAAAATACTGACACGTTTAAATGTAGAGATGACCAAGTAACGCTCAATTAACCACATATTTGTGCAAAAATTGTTATGCCCAGAGTACGAGAACGTACATAATCTTTAATTTCGTCATATGGACTGACCCTATAGGAGTAGAAAGGTGGGATGGGTTCTAGGGCAAGTACGTGCCACACCTGAGCATGGTCGGCATCGATTCCCTGTCTCTGTATGAGCCTATATTTGAACGAATTCATGTTGAGACACACCATCTCAGACAAAAAACACACAATGAGCTGAAAAAGCTCACCAGGAGCCTGGAAAGCTCTCAATTTCTCCTCACAGCATCGGACGGGGAGATCGAACACGCTATGAATCAACTATCTGCTCTGCAGAAAGAGATTAGCATTGTGGAAAAGCTGTATATGGACCAAATTAAGATAATTAAGATCCGGAAATCCTACACAGATGGTTCAGATTATGGCAGCGTTAGCAACGTCCAATTGTTACATATGTGCGCTGTTCATATAGCGGAACGTGGTTATGAAAACGCTATTAGCCTGTTAGCAAGCAAGTTCCCCAGCTTCGCTGAATTACTGGATCTCGATTTAATTAAAGGGGAAGCTAAGATTGCGGAGGGTGTGCGCCATGGTGCTCTAGAAGCTGCTATATCTTGGTGTCGGCACCACAGGTTTCTCCTTAAAAGAGTAGATCCACAGCTAGAATTGGCATTGCAAAGCGCTAGCATTGACCAGTATTCTTTGACGAAGGATAGGTATATACCTGAAACGAGTCAACCATCAGTCGTAGAGACGCCAAAGCGAGTACGAGACGTGGGTTCGCCCGAGTCAGAGACCGCTTCTCGCGCGAAGAAAGGACGAATTTATCTTGATCAAGGTGTGATTCCTCAGTCAAATGGTTGTCAAAGTTCTTTGAAGAACGAAATGGCGTCAATCGAGAATTCAGGCGTAATGAATGCAAGGAGAAATAGTGATGCTTACGGAGAGGCATGCCAATTTACCGATCAGGCAAGGCAAGTGTGGCTCTTGGCTACAAGTAGGAGGTTGCAGAATGTCATGCGGATGATTTATAAACGCCCACAGCAGAATATCTTAGTGAATCATGTGCTGCTAGGAATGACCGCGTTGAAGACTGAACGATGCAAGCACATTCAACTGGATCAAAATGCTGCGCTGGACACTACATTCATGTTAAAAAAGCAATTGACTCGCACAAACTGTCCTGCGTGTAATGAACATTATTACAATTTGTCGATGTGGGTTCCTGATCTTCTGCGCTCATATAGTATCGTGGAAGACCAAATGTTTGCTTTTCCCGAAAGTATGATTGTTATGGGGAAGTCCGTCATTGTACGGTATTTGCAGGTACCTGGAGACGGGAGTCTTGATGCCCAGGTCTTGGATCCCTTACGAGGACACCTTATAAGCTGGGCAGATATGTTGAAAGTGTATGCTCTATAGGTGAATGTGTTATAATTTAAGCTGAATACTATGAATAAGTAACATATCATGATTTACGCGGTATTTGACTCTGCAGCTGCAGTTGAATCTTTAACCCAGAGGTATATTCTCGCATTACGACTCTGTTGAGCTTTATTAGTCTTCGAGCCACCTTTGTTAGTTAATTGGTGACGGTAAGAGTCGAATTCTTCCCAAGGGAACCTGCCGCTGCGGTCAATTTTGTAACCAGCCGTCCTAGCTAAGGCTTTGGGTTTCCATGATGAGTATGGCTCACCATCAAAAAGAGTAACAACAACCTTAGGGAACTCGCAATCTTCACACTGTTGAAAGAATTTGAGTAACAGCTGTTGGTGTTGTCGAATATTTCGGTCCTGATCTGCCATGGAATTCCCTAAATGTGGGAAGTTAAACACAACCATACTAATCGACTTTTGTAAAGCAGCGCAGTTCCGACGATGTATGGAGAGTTTAGTTGCGTCAATTCCAAATGCTAGAGAAATGTCCATTTCCTGTAGTTTTCTCAGATTTTCTTCCCCGTCGGGGTATTTAGACTCGACTTCCTCTCTAGTGTCAAAGCTGGTTGCTACTATCGATAAGCTTGGGAATTTTTCAGCCAGGTTGACTGCAAAACTGAAGTCACCTTCACCAACCAAAAGTATCGAATCTTCTGAGTAGTCGTCTAATTCTATCGCGAAAGGTAGCCAAGGGGGTTTAGTCTTCTGGGACGCCTTTGTTCGAGCTGAAAGAGCGGCCTTTTGCCTGACCTTCATTTGGGTGGCATGATGGGAGCGACGCTCCTTATCTTGGAGTTGCTTATTCGCCAATTTGTAGCTTGCCAATGCTGCTTTCAATTTTCGAGCCATTATAGATTTTGAATCTATTAGCTTACCCTACTCGGGTGATTGACCATATTGACAGTAATCAAATATGAGTATGTAGTGTGAATAGCGATTAAAACCCAACTCTTATCAACGTGGTATTATAATTGGTCAGGTAAACTAGTTTTAGAGAAAACAATTTCACTTTCAACAATTCGGTTCACCATTTTTCTGCACATTGCAGGTGGCTAGGGTGTATACGATGTAAACGCAACTGTCACCCCATATATATATATAATATAATACACGCCCTCTTACTCTGTCACACCTACACACACACGCGGACTGCAAATGTCATCTACGTTCGATCAAATGGAAGCGATGATACTCGCGGCACAATCTCGGATTGTGCAGGAGTTAGGTGAGATAGATGGATCAAAGTTTCTTCTCGACAAATATGATCGACCCAATGACACTGGGTACGGCATAACCGCAGTGATTGAGGATGGGAAGGTTATTGAGCGAGGTGCCTGCAACATCAGCGTTGTGCGTGGTAAGATGCCTGAGGCTGGCTTCCGCAAAATGCATGAGAACCACCCTGATTTGAAGTGGGCAGGTATACCAATCCCTTTCCGTGTATGTGGCCTATCGCTCATTATGCACCCTCAAAACCCGATGGCTCCCACAATTCATTTGAATTATCGGTACTTTGAAACTGATGACACCGAAGGAAAGCCAATGGCAGCCTGGTTCGGAGGGGGTACAGACTTGACACCTTCTTACCTCTTTGAGGAGGATGCCATTTTTTTCCACCAGTCACTGAAACAAATATGTGACAAATATGACAAATCGTTCTACCCAGATTTCAAGGCCTGGTGTGATCGATACTTTGTTAATCACCACCGCAATGAGGCTCGTGGAATTGGCGGAATTTTCTATGATGATGTGTCTTACAAAGAGCCGCAAACAATGGTAAATTTCGCTACAGAGAGCCTTGGATCCTTCCTTCCTGTTTATACAGCAATTCTGAAGCAGCGCAAAGACATGCCTTTCACGGAACAACAAAAGGACTTCCAAGCTTGGAGGCGAGGAAGATATGTTGAGTTCAACTTAGTACACGATCGGGGAACATCTTTTGGATTAGCGACCCCGGGTGCTCGCGTGGAAAGTATTCTATGCTCTATGCCCAGACATGCACAGTGGAAGTATAATTACGAACCGGAGGCGGGGACTCGAGAAGCAGAGCTGATGACTGCACTACGTCACCCAGTGGATTGGGCATCCAAGACTCAAAAACTTTATACAGTGGATGTTTGATATTCTTGATAGGATACTACTAGATATAATATAAACTAACCACTACGGGTGAATGATAGACGCAACAGTATCCTGTTTGAGGCATTGGCAGCCTGACTTCATGAATCTTCAAGCTGGTTTAACTTGATAGCCAATATATCAGGTTTAGGGCAACACTTATTGGTTGTTTCCGGACCACGGCGCTCGTAAAACGCCCGACAGCAGGTGTAAAGCTCTTTGATTTCTGATTGACATTTCAAATCATTGTAATTATGAAGTTTCAGACAAGCCTGTATTAGACATGCTTGCTGTTTGCAAGGACTTTGGTCCTTCATTTGGGCAGACTATTGCAGGTTCGTGTAAATATAAGCTAAGCGCTACAGCAACGGGCTCTTGGAGAGTTGGATTGTGCGAAGACACAAATAGAAGAACACTTAAATTTAACAGAGAATTCTACAACAACGTCACTTGACGGCTATTACCGATACCGCATTTACCTAGATTCTTCCCTCAAATTAGACGCCTACAGCACGTGATAAGCAACTGATCACATCGCGATCTGCGCCAGTGAGACCGCTACCGGTCCGATTGGTGTTTAGGGTACAATTTGCACCGATGAGGGTAGCAGTTTTTTCCGGCCCATGCGAATAGTTGAAAAGAACTTGCCGTTGAGGATCTGTGAATACACGATTGAAAAGGTTAAACGATTGTAACTTACATGGCTGACCAAATGTTTGCGATGAAATTAATTCCTTGGGAGTCTTCCGCTCAAATACTGAGCCGTCCTTGACAAGTGCAATATATATAGCGGAACCCTGCAAATGAAATAACGCGTTGCTGTAGCCTCTTGCTGCAGGTTCAGATATTCAGGTTCGGTGAAGGCTTAGGGTACATTAACCACTACGGGTGACCAATTAGGTACATGTTAACCGCGCCTAGGCTAACCGTCGGGATACATAAATATTGCTGCTGAATTTTAGGGGAGAATGCATGGAATAATCAAATACGATACTCTATAGTATTAATCATCTTCAAATATGCGGCGTGTTATATTTAGTCTAAGTTTGGACGGGGCGTGGCTTAAGGATTGGTACAGCGCTTTACAGGCCCAGGGGTGTGAGAGTGTGTGCCCTCACCTCGGAGCCTCAATGCGCTGCTAATCTTGACCGAGAGACATATTTCCCTCTGGACAAGTGAAAAAGGCCGGATGTGGTTGGGGGCCTACGTCATGTTACGCTTACACCCTCGCCCCATATACCCCTGGGCCTTTAGGTATTTATTAGACCGATCTGTGCCCCAACAGTTGCGATTTGCACACGTATATCATCGATTTTCAAACATGTCTACTGAGTACAGCAAGAAGTTTAAGGCCTGCGTGGTCGGCAGTGGTAACTGGGGTACTGCTGTTGCCAAACTCGTTGCCGAGAATGCTGGCGAGAAGTCTAAGCTCTTCGAGTCCGAAGTGAACATGTGGGTATTCGAGGAAGTTCTTGATGGCAAGAAGCTCACGGAGACTATCAACGAGAAGCATGAAAACATCAAGTACTTGCCCGGCATTAAGCTGCCTGCTAATTTGAAGGCTAACCCGGATCTTGTCGATACTGTCAAAGATGCTGACATCGTCGTCATCAACATTCCTCACCAGTTCCTTGGTAACATTATCAAGCAGCTTAAAGCTGGTGGCGTCGACTTCAGCCGCAAGGCTGGAATCTCTTGTCTTAAAGGCTTGAACGTGTCCCCGAGTGGTCCCGAGCTGCTCAGCGATGTGATCACTCGTGACCTTGGCCTCCACTGCGGTGTCCTCAGTGGCGCTAACATCGCCACCGAGGTTGCTAAGGAGAAGTGGTGTGAAACCACTGTCGCGTTTCCTCCCCACCCTAAGTATACCAAGGGCGATGCGGATGCGCTGCTCATGCGCGAGCTTTTCGAGCGCCCTTACTTCCACGTGCAGACTTCTGACGACACCGCTGGTGTATCTATCGGCGGCGCTTTGAAAAATGTTGTTGCCATTGGCGCTGGTCTTGTTGAGGGTGCCGGCTGGGGCGACAATGCCAAGGCTGGTATCATGCGCCACGGCATCGTCGAGATGGTCAAATTCGGCAAGAAGTTCTATCCCAGCTTCCGCCCGGAGACCATTTGCTACGAATCAGCTGGTGTCGCTGATCTGATTACCACCTGCTCTGCCGGTCGCAACGTCCGTGTTGCCCGTGAGTCTGTTAAGCAGAAGCGTCCGATCCAGGAGATCGAGAAGGAGTTGCTCAACGGCCAGAGCGCTCAAGGTGTCGTTACTGCTTACGAAGTGCACGAACTTTTGGTCGAACAGAAGCTCCAGGGTGAGTTCCCTCTCATGGAGGCCATCTACGATGTCATCGCCGATGGTCTTCCTATCGATGGCCTTGCTAGCCGTCTTCTGGAGTATCGTCGCTAAGCGGTCCGAATATCACTATCATGGAAGATGGGTGGGTAACCAATTAGATAGATATTTATAGACTGTTTCACTGTTTTAAGCATTGTATCCTTTATTAAACTTGGTTTTAGCCATCAGCAGTGTCATGAATCGTTTGAATCCTTATGGTTTTTCTGCATGATCTTGTCCCGTATTTCGCTGAGAGATTTTATTCCAAATGAAGCGATCTCGTGTTGCACTACTTTTTGCTCGGCTTTGCGGCTATGGTGTCGGTTAGAATTGGCACTTTGCAATTTTTGGCTTTTCATCTCAGCTGCACTTCTGGGCGCCTCCACAGCTGGTACTTCTGGGAGTGACTCTAAGAGCGACTCCATCTTCTTACCACCCAGATTGGCTCTCTGTTTTCTGTTGTGCCTCCGTTGTGATGATTTGCTAATCTTTGCTTCAGTCTTCCCAAGACTGTTTCGAATTGCTGGCTTTGACAACGGACGACTTCCTTGAGAATTCATCCAATTGAGCGATTTCATAACTCGATTGCTTGCATTGCGGAGCTCATCGGCAGTGTAGTGCTGCGACATATCACAGTTTTTCAAAGTGGGAGGAGGGATGCGAACAAATTATTATAAATTTAAGGGCGCGGACAGTGTGCAATTGGGGACTTTGAATAGCCCAAACCGCAGTAGAGTTGGATGTTCTGTTGATAAACCAGATCTTCTTCAATTGCGCGGCTACAGTATTGATAAACCAAGGAAGCCCGTTATGGTGAAGTCAGAGTCAAAGAAAAATCCTGTTGACTCAGCGAATTCAGCCGACCAGAAGGGTGACAGCGGCAAGGAGTCCGGGTCATTTCTGGAACACTCTGAAGTTACATCTGCTCTACATGGCCACAGAGAAAGGGAGTCTGATTCAGCTCCAGACAGCAAAGATACAAATTCTGGTCTCAATAAAGAGAAGAATTCTGAGTTCGCGAACGCGGACTCCAGTGAAGATCCTACATCGAATACGACGATAAAAGATGAACCGGCTATGAATAACACAAAGAAGGCTGCCGCCCGAGCGGATACTTCTAAAATCAATGGGGACACGAAAATTGTGAAAGACCAGAATGATGAAAAGCTAGCGAAAGATGCCAAAGAAGTCAGACCAAAAGAAAAGCGATCGAACCCAGAACAAGAGGCATACTTCAAATTGAGGGCTAGTTTAAAGAATATGGTGAACAAGAAAGCGAAAATCGACCAAGAATTAGAAACTATCGAAGATGACATCATAGAGAGAGAAGATGCATACTTAATGGATGCGAGTGCAGGCAACGTTGTCAAAGGATTTGACCAGTACACGAAAAGCAGTCAAACACGGCGAAAGACTGCTTTGGTAGAAACAGATCGTGTCTTTTCGCAAAGCAATACTGCGTTCGACGCCGAGCAGTGACGGGAATGATCCCATGCTCATCAAGATCAATGGGAAGTGTCTGTTTATGAATAATTTTCAACATATTGTATTATAATAGAATAAAAGAACTATAAGCCTTCCTCCTTTACTCTACCACTTCGATGGTTCGTGAAGTTAACCTATGGCTTGGAGCCCAGTACCGCTGATCGAGAGGTGTGCTGCTATATAGGTCTTGGGTCTTGGGTTGAACAGAGCTTCATCTCATTATGTCCTTGATGATCCGACTTGGAAAATATTCCCAGCGCCTTGTTGGCGTGTCGATGGGATGTAAACAACTATCAGGAAGAAGTCTTATCTCACTGCAACACACTGTCAAAGCCCCTATGCTTCTATCTGGGTTCACACCGGTCACTCTAGCACGCTGGAGCTCTAACAACCCATCTGCGTTTGCTAAGAAGGGTAACTCGGCTTCGAAGAGTATCAACAGTGCTGGCCTCTCAGCGTCGGAACTCAACCTTAAGAGCTTTGAAAATACTGCCAAGGCGTCTGCGCCCTCTGCGGATGCCAATCTGCAAGAACCTATGCACGAGACCGCAACCCCCCAGCTGACCTGGGACGGGTTTTTCAAACTTCGTAAGCGCCGAAGATTTTACTCGTTCATGGCGTCTTGTTTAACGGCAGGTATCGCTTCGATTGTTGCGTTTGAATACTTCGCCAATTTGGTTATCGACTTCAATCAACTATTCATGGGCATTGAAATGCAGTGGATCTACTTGGCAGGCATCGTGATTTCTGGCTTATTGGGATGGCTAGCGGGACCATTGTTGGGAAACGCCCTTTTTGATGTCTTCATCGGATCCAAGAAACCGCTTTTCCACCAGATGAACAATGTCTTCCTTCGTCATGTGGTCAAGAACCGCCCTAATCCGCAGAAACACAACGTGAACACCAACCCGCTGCCTGACTATTACGGTGAGAAGATATCCAGTCTGCGCGATTATCGCCAGTGGCT
Organism: Starmerella ratchasimensis; assembly: GCA_030562965.1. NCBI lineage: Eukaryota > Fungi > Ascomycota > Dipodascomycetes > Dipodascales > Trichomonascaceae > Starmerella > Starmerella ratchasimensis. Next base: position 241,471 of record JAKUAQ010000011.1, read on the forward strand.
TCGGGAGGGCCGTCTTTTCGCTAAAAAAGCGGAACAGTTCTTTGATTGAAGTAATCAACCGAAGAGCTCATTGAAATGTGATAGCATATAAACTGTGTAGCTCTAGTCTCTCGTCTCATATGCATTGTTTATTGTAAATGTGCGTATAATCAATTGTCTACTTGGCGCGAGATCAGATGTCGAACATATGGTAAAGCTGAGTTCCAACAATTGGATCAATTTCGGTCCCATCGCGCGCGACCTTGACAGGTTTATTGGAGTTGAGTGAATTTTTCAACTGTCTAGTTCGGCAAAACGGAACAATCCCACTTGATGGTGACAACCATGTGATACGAGCGGGTGCGGTCCACTTTTCGGCCTCAGGTACGATACAGGCGCAGCCACTCACTTTCCAAAATTGACTTCCGCGTAGAGGATCCAAGACCGTCACCCCACCGGGAATGGTGACTCCATCCGCTGGGTGGCAATATGACAGAGTGGGGGTGATCTCCGCAGGAACAGCGTCTTCTAGAACAGTTGACTTGACCTTACCGAGATCATCTGCGCCTTGGTCGCAAAATTCGGCTTCTAAACGTGCAACTCCATAGAATGCGGACGTTCGATTGGCACTGAATATCAAATACGTATTCTTTGAATTCCGAAACGCATTGTTCAATCTGTCTTTGTTCCGCAACTGAGTCGACCAAAATCCTTGCTCTTTCGCTAGCTCTAGATCATCCACTGTGAGGCTTTTGCAAATAAAATATCGGTTTTCTGCAAAATCTGCACCCTCCGCAGTCAGAAGAGGATCGTTGCAGGGTGCATGAATTTGAGATGAACTTTTTAAACTGTCATCGCTAATCTGAGCCTTGATAACAAGTTCATGATCATGGAGGCGCCCACCACGCCTCTGGAATAGGCTCATACCGTACTCAAGTGCGCTACGGTTTTTATAATTCACAAAAGCACACCCCGTTCTTTGGATAAGATAGATGCTCTGCAATTCAGGAGTGCCGAAGAGCTTACACAGATCAGCGAGAGTAGTCCGTGAGCCAAGGTTACCCACCCATAGCGCGAAGCCAGTCTTGGCCGGGTGAAGGGGAGATTGATCTGAAAGATTTGGCTTAGGAGCTTCCATGGAAGCACTCGGTTGCAGTAAGTGCGGCTTGACTCTGAAATCAACTACTTTGTTCTCTTCCACAGTGGAGTCTGCAGCATCGGGTGAACATTCTACGCAGTGTCGCGCAAAGGTAGATGATTGCGATTCGCGACGTGGTGGCGAGAGAGAGGAGCCTGAACTTGACGCAGAGTATCCTACTGAATCGGCGGAATAGCGACTACTGTTATCGTCCCTCGTGCTTAAAGTGCCGGCACTACTGGAAGCCGCTGACTCGCGACGATCCCAGCGAGACCAGTCGGGCCACTCTGTATCTTCATCCTCAACTTCAGTACTGATAGGGGCTTCTGTCCAAGAGCCAATGTTGGATCTAGATCGCACGGAATACTTGTCATGAGGTTGAATGAAGCGGTTTAGTAGGCATTGATGCTGATGAACCTGGCCAAAAGCTGGCATGGAGCTAAGGCTGTCTGGGGAAGTATGAAGATATTTCGGGCCAGGTGAGTGATTCAATATATTGGCATAGAAGAGATCATTCAACGCACCATTGTTCTCAGGCTCATGCGGTGACTCACCAGAACAGTTTTCTCCACAAATGTGAGGATTAATATCTCGGATACCAATTCCGTCTATAAGCTCTTGTTGTGAACTTACTCGCCAACCTGAACCAAAAGCGGGAGAAGCATTCCACGAAGGTGAAGAGGCCGTCAAGTTAGCCCACGGGTTGACTTCAGAAAAGGTTGAAGTGGTCGAGGAGGGAGAGAACGGACCTGTCATAAATCTAGGAGAGCCAGAACTTTGGGAAGAAAAGCTGCTGTATGTATGAAAAGGAATCTCTTGCTCAAGACTAGTCTCAGGAGCTGCATCTCTATCAGATATAGACTGCAACATAGAATGGCCACTAGAAATATCCTGGTATCTTACAGTGCCATTTGATGCCGTTCCAAGGAATTTGAGATGATCATTTGGTGAAGAGAATTGTAATCCGGGCAAAGCTTGGTTCAAGAGCCGCATATCATGGTTGCCAAATCTTTGGCTTTTAACCGCCGAATCAAAATCGGCATGCCTTTGATTAATCTCCATGCCGTTAGTATAGTCAAAGAGTTTTCAATCAAATGTTTTACAAGCTTGGGGGTAGAGCTCTTTGGTACGGTAAGCGTCTTCGACAAGTCAATTCGTGACTACTCTACTTGCGTAACAAATCGTACCCAAAAGTGGTTTCTATCGGTGGAATCAAGGATCCGCAAAGATATATATATGGCAGATTTAGATCCGCTTAGATTTGACAAACGCAAACGGCTAACGTGCATGCACTGCCCTCGCGGCACCCTACCTCACTGAGTCCCTTCCCCCTTAGGGGTCGGCCATGCATGATGCACTGTCATATGCGAGTTGGAGTCCCCACGCAAATCTCGTGACATGGGGAATAATAGCCACTCTAGCACTTGGAAAATTACAGTTACTGGGTGGTTTAACCTCTGTACATAAAATTTGTACACCGCAAATCTGAAAAAGCGTGACCGCACGATTACGAAGCTAATGCTTGAAAGGGAGCGTTCACCCGGAGCCTATCCACAGTCCAACTGCCTCGCACATCAGATGCCGTGGTGATAATTACAAGGGATTGGGTTGGCCAGCTCATCTCAAAAATCACCACCTATCTAGGTGATACCACATTATTGTAGAGCCGTGGCTAAAGTTTCCGATTTAAAATTATTTAACTTAGTCGTGTCTTTATACCATCATAAACCGGTTTATCAGCCTTTATCTTTCCGTCTCGACGGCTCCTACACTTGCGGCTCTGTTACGCGATCCAGAAGACTTAGGGTCATGTGGAATTGAGTACCGCCCCGGGTGACGAGGGTTCAGGTTTAACTTTTAGCCTCTACAGCCATTCGACTGGCCCAGCCTAGCGCGACCACCCGCACCGATCGGGGTTTGAGTGGGTCTGGTAGGTTAGCGTTCTCCATATGCTCGAAGCGAGATCCACTCTAGATTAAAGATGGTGCGGGGGTCGTAAGTGGAGGTACTAAGAATTTGGGAGTCTCAGCTGGGCATACGAGAGATAGTTTGTAGGTACGGGCTCACCGGTTTCGCTTTGCCCTGACTCGTCCGAACAGTTACCGCTTTTCGCCAGCGTAGTAAGAAGAGAGTTAAGCCTTTCAGCGAGAAGTCTGTATTTACATATTACGCAGTTACTCCCGATTTAGATCCTCATAACCAATGAAAGATCAGAAAATGCCGAGTACCTGAATCAAGGTTGGTTAAGGTGAGCTTTCGAGTCAACACTTACACTGGGAGTGAGGGCCGAAGAAGAATCCCACCGGAAGTTATCACGAAGAGATATTGATAGAAGGGGTTTGTTTATACATGCTTGAGTCATCGTCGTGTTAAATCAAACTATGACTTCCTCAAAACCATGTTGTAAGTTGCTGTACGTTTATATAGAATTGTTGGACGCGTAGGCTCATTATTCTCTCTCAATGCTCAGCTGAGGTTAGCAAGCGATATGTGTGTACATGCTCATGTGTGCGTTGGGAGTTAGGTGTGTGTGGTATGTGAATTTTCACGCCGTAAAGACTTGCAAGCCCTGACCACATCTAGGCCCATATGAAAAGTGCGGAAAGGCCGGAGCACGGCGGGGAAACTCGTACCGAGGCACCAATCGTCGATGTTCTGGCTGCTGGCGGCCTAGGTGGTGCACTTGGAGACAGCCTAATGTATCCATTGGACACTGTGAAAACCCGACAACAAGGTGCTGATCCTATTGCAGTAGCTGAGCGGTATCGCACGATGGGACAGGCTACTCGCACGATCGCACGTCAAGAGGGTCTTCGATTCGGGATTTATCGAGGATATACGGCCATGCTCGCGGGTAGTTTCCCCTCAACTATGCTTTTCTTTGGAACCTACGAATCAATCAAAAGGGGCCTTCGCGACAACACGGGTCTTAATGATACTTTCATTCACTTCGTCAGCGGTTTCCTCGGAGATCTGGCTAGTTCATTCGTGTATGTTCCATCAGAGGTGATTAAAACGCGTCTTCAGATACAGGGCCCTTATAACAACAAATTCCATCAGTCGGGGTATAATTACAAGGGTCTCATATCAGCCCTATGCGAGATCGTAAGAACTGAGGGCCCATCAGCTCTCTTCCATGGATATAAGGCCACGATGTTGCGAGATCTTCCGTTTAGTGCTCTGCAGTTCACTTTCTACGAACGTTTCAGAGAAACAGCCTTGATGAGACAAGCGTCCACGCTAAGCCCAGAACTCACACCGAGTGTGATTGCGAATAATGAACTCAATCCGATATCCAACGAAATTTCATCGCTACCCCTCGTGCAGGAGCTGCTGGTCGGCGCGGCGGCAGGGGGACTCGCGGGTGTCATAACAACACCTTTGGATGTAGTCAAGACTCGAATACAGACGCAAACTACAGCTGAGATTAGTGGTATTACCGGTGGATTACGAAGTATTGTTGCATCCCAAGGTATGCTAGGCTTATTTAGTGGGGTTGGCCCACGCTTTGTTTGGACCAGTGTTCAAAGTAGCGTAATGCTGGTTCTTTACCAGGCAGCACTGCGAATCCTCGCCGCACGACGAAATGTTATGTACATAGATTGAGTTTTCTCCATGGACACTCAAAAGAAGGAATGACTGAGTTGACGTTGTTTGGACACGGCGCCCATCACGTTTCATAGATTATAGTCATCGCAAAATAGAAAATGTTGTATATTAGAGGACCCTGTATATTAGAGGACCAACAGCTTGGGCTATTATTTCATAAATATGTGCTCGAAAGATGAAATTACTCACGAAAGCTATAGGATAATATGATAGTGTTATCAGAGGAGTTTATTGACGTAAACTAGACCGAAGAGTGACATGACGCGCGTTCACACGAATACCTTTTCTTTAGTTACTCCTTCTTATTACGACCGAACATGCCCTTCTTCTTCTTCTTCTTCTCCATGGGTTCGGATCCAGCCAGGAAATACTCACTCTGCTGGATGGTGTCTGTCGAGTCAGGAGGTGCATTCGGGTCACCGAAAGAAATCACATTGTTGTTGTACGGGTTAGACTCAAAACGAGGCATTGAGTTGAAGTCTTGGCGAGGGCGGAATCCGAGACGCTGGGTCTCCATCGAGTCCTTAATACGTTCATCTCCACTCGTGGAATACTGAAATGACCGAATAGTATCGAGAGGACGTTCCTCACGCGAACGAGCGGGGTTACTAAGATCCGGGTTCGTGATGGGAGCTCCGAAGACATCTCGCAAGGCACTGGACGGGGTGATAGCCTCAGTGGGGTGAACGTTAGTCATTTCTTCCCAAGGTTGCTGTTCGCGGACGGCCTTCAAAATGGGATCGTGAAGTTCACCGGAAGAAGGCATCTTCTCGTGAGTTGGACTCACTTCCTTCTTTCTGCCAAAAAGACCCATTTGTCAGATGTAAGCAGGTATCTAAACGCGTTGGGTTGGTATGAATGTAAAGTTAACGCGAGTCACGTTAAATAGTAGATCGCGACGCGAAGGATTGAGGTCACGTCTAGGACACGTACAGGGCTTAATGGGAACTCGAGGAAGTAGATTCCTTCGTGTAGGTTACCTAAATTGGCTGTTTTCTTTGAAACGACTGAAAACCCGTTAGCAAGAAACGGAGTTCGGAATCTCAGGTTGGGCCGTGGTGGTCGTTACGGGAAATTATGGAGGCGCTAGATCTTGTAAGGAAACCTCGCACCTACATTTCGCGGTGTATTGCATACCTCTCATGCTCTTCACCCTTAACCTTGAAAAGGCGCATATACTATAGACGTGTATAGTATTCATTAGCTCGCATGCATGCATGTGGGTATGCATGTCTGGATTGTTTGGGTGCGATTGTATGCGTGGACTAATGTCCCAATCTTAGGAAAGCGCTGACTTTTTGTGAGCCATAGCACTAAGGGCATCTAAATATGGTTCTAGGGCTGATGTAGGAGGGAATTATGGGCCGAAGGGGCTAGGTGCTACGCGTCACGACTGGGGGCTGCAGTCGCGTCTCAGGTTTAGCACGCCCACGCTTGTCGTTACGGAGCGGCGCACTGAGCGTAATCTCGGCTAAGATCGGGATTAGATGGCATACTTCCTGATGAGGCCAGACTACCAGGAACATATCATATGAAGATCATCTTTGAAGTAGTTATTTAGATCGGTTCCTTATCGAATGAACGGGCATCAGATCTACTTGCCACCTTAAAAGTAAGGTCAACACTTATTAGCACCAAACGCAGGGCTGACTAATAGAACTAAGTATTATGATCTATTTATCATACGCAGCAGTCACTGACAAGCCAGCTTCGAATTTATTCCTACGTATCACTAGGATTGCGAGAAATATAGCAAAACAAGCCTAGCTATCATCTGCTCTCCAGATCCGAGCCACTTCAAATATAAGCAAACCTACCCCTAACGAACATATAGAAGACCCTTGAAACATTGACATGCATATACATATACAGATTCGATTTGCATTGTTTTTCGAGGGTAATTCTTAATATTTATTTACTTGTACTGTTCCGAGTCGAACAAGGGAACCATTGAAAAACACAAGCTTTGGTCCATGATCGTGTGCTTTCAGTGCCAACTATAGGGCGGCTGCTTGAGGTGGGGAGGCGGATACGAACCGCGAGGATCCTCCTTACCACTATGGACTCGGCGCGAAAATCCGTGCTCGATAAATTGTATGGAAATGCTTTGCCACAACACGCTGTCGGACTAGACCGTGCTCTCTCTATAGTATTTGCAGCACTGAAAAGTACTATGCTTCAACGAAGGGGCCAGCAGTGTATGCTACTAGGTGCCAGAGGGACCGGGAAGACTCTGGTTGTAGAGAAGTCATTGCAGAAACTTGAAGAAGTCTTTCCTGGAAGAAGCATTGTACTAAGGATTAATGGAATGACACATACCGAAGATCGACAGGCTCTGCGGGAGTTGGCGAGGCAAATGGATAAGGCACTTGGAGTCTCGAAGTTTGAAAGAATACATTCTGGGGAGAGTCATAATGACAAGAAAGACTTGACTGACTTCTTATCTGACCGCGATGAGAACGAACTCATAGAAAAACCCAGCTTGAGTCAGACTCTCAAAAACTTCAATTACATTTTCGACGCCACTGCTGAGATGCTGGAAAGCCAGCCTGACCGGGAAGTCGTTAGGGTGATCATCGTAGTTGAGGAGTTGGACAGATATCTTTCAAATCATCAGGTTCTCATCTATGAACTCCTTGATCTGAGTTTGACATCACAGATTGGCGTGACAATCATCGGTACCTCGGTTCGACTCAACGTGCTGGAGCTTTTTGAAAAGCGCAATAGGTCAAGGTCATCTGCCATGATATTCACAATGAGCAAACCACATTCTGTAGAGAACGTAAAGGCTATAGCCGAAGAGCTCCTCAAGCCTTCCATCTTATGTGCGACCATTAACGAGACGGACACACCGTCATTCCTCGATGAAAAAAGCCTGAACGATGTATGTGAGACTGTATTTTATACTACCAACTCAGTGCGTCATTTACAAGCCCTGCTGTTACCGTTTGTTTTGAACAAGAGCTCAGAGGAACGAAGGGTCATGGTTCCTTCTACTAGCGCTTCATTGCTCAAGCCAATTGAGTCAGTCCCTGAGATTGACTGGGCTATGCTTATATGTGCGGCTAGAGCTCTTGTGCGCTATGAGACATTAAGTGTGAACTTAGTACTCGTGATGGATGAGTGGCGGGCTCTCTCCCACTCCATGCACGCGAATAGGTTTGCAGATATATCGGCGAAAAATAATGCTAAACATACCACGGGAAATCAGAACCAAAGTAAGTTGTCAACAGCGACGTCCACACGGGGTCAAGGATCAATTGTAGCCGCGCGCCACGCTTGGGAGAGATTGAGAAAGATGGGTCTTTTGGAAACAACAGCCACTTCTAATGCACAAGAGGACTTGAGAATGTATGTCCCAGAATTGGATTTAGATGATTTGAGAAGTCTCCTCCCAAAAAATTACCCGCTGTTCAGTTGGACTTCATTGGGGTCTTAAATATATATATATATATATATATATATATAATAATATGACAAGCCTACCAAACTGTGTGGATCTCCCTGCTTGAGGCAGCGGCAGGCGCCGAGGTACACTTCAGACTGCTCTGTCTGTAGAAGGGAAATCGTCTTTCTATTTATTTGCAGACTGGTCACTAATATTATGCGTATCACGGAGAGAAATAATAGTAAACGTGTAGAGTGAAACAACTAACGAAATTTCGGAGTAATACCACGAACTAATAACTGTTGCTGGCGTGAGGTGTATTCAGGGCAAGGTCATTGATGCCTCAGCCAATCACCTTACTATCAGTAATTTGATCTCAGAAAAAACCTTCGGGTTCCAAAACATTATTCTTCGTCGACAGAAAATGCTTAAATATGATGATTACTGGTTTCAACATCTGAGAGAGCAATAAAACCATCATGGTTTGAAAGCTCTACACAAATTCAGCGTTGTATAGACGGAAGAAATGTTTTTAATATTTTATTCACATCAAATTACCCAAAACAGTTAGTGGTGGTACGGGTTTGTAACCTTTGCATATAAGTTAACAACCCCAGCCCAGGAACTGTGCGTATCAGCCCCGCCACTTTTTAATCTACTGTCACCTTACCCTGTCCACTCAACGTGACAACCGCCACTTCGCGCTATAAATAGGGCGGGACGCCTTTGGACTAGCTTGAAATTCTGGCAACTAGGGACATAACTAGATAGGAATCGGCAAGACGGAGCAGTACTCATTTGGTCGATGGTTGGGACTAGCAATTATTCGACGCTGATTGATATCAGTGAGACGTTTGGCTCATTCCTGTGTGCTATCTTGGTAACTGAACAACCCACCAAGAGTAAGAAACCACTTTTTCGCAATCAAAAGCCTGGTGATTACGCATTTCGCGGGCTAACAGCTTTACAGGTCTTGGAGGCTCAAGAAGATTTAACTACTGACCAGGCCAAGGAAATATTGCAAGTATTTGTGGAAGCTCATTTGCTCCACCAGCCAGGCGACTGCACTTCTAAACGAATCAAGAAGGTTGAAACTACCAGCTTTCAACCTACGGCGAAAGGCTTTGCTTTTCTCCAAAAGTGGTTCTATGTGCAGGGAGCTTTTGTAGACGATGCGACTGTCCAGTCAGTATCTCCAATACTTGAATCAGACCACAATACCATGGAGATGGTGGAACTAGAGAGAGCTCTTCTAAATCGAAAGATTCAAGTCTCTACGGGTGTGGCCATCCTTCTTTGGTCTCGCATGATGGGTGAGTCACCATCAATCTATGATTTGAGTAAACTGGAAGTAACACCAGCACTTGAAGCGGTTAGTGATGATCAAGCCGATGGATATAGGAGCTCGATATCTCTCAACATCGTCGCTAGCCATGGTCGAGCGCAGCGTTCAGCCGACATCTTCAACCCCAACATGTTAGCATCGAATAACCTATTCGGTGGCTTGATTGAAAATGACAGAGATCTGCCGGGAGAGACAAGCCTTCATAGAATCATCCCTACTCGTAATGAGCTGACCTTAAAGGAAGTGATCAGCCCTTACTATCAGCGGGCAATGATGCATCCCAACAGCCAGAATGCCATGCAATATTGGGACAGCAGAGGTATCCGTGTATTCAAGAATGTGAGATTTGAGCGTACCGCGAAACGCAAACTCTCTGGGATCCACTCATATTCGGTGAACTTCGTCCTTACTGGTCATGCCATGCTTCAGTGGATCATGGATTGCACCACTGTGGAATCATACGCCGAGGGTAAATCGCTGGCACGACTTCTCATAAAGAACAATTTTGTTGAACGCATTGTAGACAGTGTCGCAGATGCTACTGCAGCCCCTCGAGTCACGAATGATTACACCGCAGGCTCAGATCTTTCGCCGACTGCATTCTACCGTCTCACTGATCGTGGTCGTCGCGCTTGCCAGTGGGGTCACACCATTCCCTCACCTTCGTTTGTGAGTATGGACTCTTTTGGTGACCTCAGCTGGTCAACGTCACGCGATAAGAAGATGGAGCAAAAGACAGACAAGCTAGTCACGATTGTTTCGGCCTTGGATGAGAAGATTGCCAGTTCATCTCCCCAGGACTCAGATCTGTGCTCTGAAAATGGTACTCAGCTGTCAAATGCTGAAGATAAAACCAACAAGACTCCTTTCGGACTAGATGCCCTCACCGACATGGATCCATTGGCTGGGATCTGGGATCTAAATTCTAAGGAAGTGGGAGAGAAATTCCTGCAAGGTGTCAACTTCTCTATAATTTCCAAGGAGCCGGCCTTGAAAATGCTATTTCGACAGGACGCGGCGCGGTATCAGTGCTTCGAGTCTTTGTTGTGCGTGGATGCGACACAACAGCTTCTGCTGCTATTAAGTGCATATCATGATGCCCAGCGCACTATTACACGACGTGATGCATTGCAGACTGAAATCGAAGCTCGATTGGACCAGCTTCGTCGGGTTTTTGTCTCCCGCAACAGTGTACTGGAGGTAAACATGAGCGCGAACATGCGTCGTACAATACTCCGTGGAATCGAATTCGACGACTCCAAAGAGCAGGCTGTGATCATCGAGCAAACATTGAGGCGCCTTAAAGGTGTTGCCACGACCTTGTTGCTGGATACTGTGGCCCGTTTCGTGAACGGCGACCGGCCTAAACAAGTACCTGGACTGCGTGAATACGTTATTAGCCGCTACGTTTTAAGCTAATAAAAGTGGTCATTACCATTCTGAACACACTAAATTTGTACTATACCTATATTTCATTGCATACCATTACGTGCCAAATTGCAAAAGCTTGTCAGACAGCTTACATCTGGCACTAAATTGTTGATATTAATAAGTTATGTTCGTTTACTCTACCATGGTTGCTTGGCGGCCTGCACGGATCGTACCCCAACCGATGAGACGGAAATGCTTCTCAATACGGCGGCTAAGTGCAATGTGCTCGCCAACCTGAGTGCATGCAGGAGTCACAAGAAGCAACTTAGCCATGTCTCCACGCACCGACGACACACGGGCACCAGTAGCAGTTGAGCCGACATTGACCATGATAATTTCACCCTTACTCAGCTTCTGCACCTTCGCAAGCTTCTTATCTTCAGTCTTTACACCGAGAAGGCGGCGCAGTAGGAACACGTTGGCCTCAAGCTCAATGTAAACATGCGGAAGCTTTCCTACGTGACCCAGAACATGGCCCACCAATCGGTCACCGCGGCACAGGGTGGGATCGACCATAGATCCGACACCGATGAGACCACCAGGAACAGCGAACTTCAGGTCATTGTTGTCAGCGAATAGAGTGAGTACACGAGATTTCACCGGATGGCAAATAACCTCGCCGCTCTCGGTTCGGTTAACAATACCAGGACGGATCTCGATCTCATCGCCAAGGCGCAGAACGCCACTGACAATAGAACCACCCGCGATACCTCCCTTGAGATCTTCGATGCTACTGCCAGGGCGATTGACATCGAAAGATCGCACCACAATCAGTCGAGGATCAGCAGTAAGATCACGGACGGGAACGGGAATTTTCTCCACAATCATCGCGTTAACGGCATCAATGTTGATCTTAAGCTGTGCACTGATAGGGATGACAGGGGCTCCATCGGCAGTGGTGCCCTTGATAAATTTCAGGATAGACTTCTCATGTTCCAAGGCAGATTCTTGGCGCATGAGGTCCACCTTGTTCTGGAGCACGATAACATGTTTGAGCGCCATGATTTCGATAGCGGCAAGATGCTCCGACGTTTGAGGTTGCGGACAAGGCTCATTTCCCGCGATCAAAAGCAGCGCTGCATCCATGACCGCAGCGCCGGAAAGCATAGTACTCATCAAAATATCGTGACCGGGGCAGTCCACAAAGCTTACATGACGGACAAGCTCGTAAGTTTTGCCGTCAATAATGGGCCGGATTTCTTTGCCGCTACCGAATGACTTGTAACACTCGGGTGTAGCCATGCTGGGATCAGTACTTTTGTAGATCTTCGCGTTGGCATAACCAAGGCGGATGGTAATGTTTCGCTCGAGCTCAGACTTGAAACGAACCGTTTGCACGCCACTGATGGCCTTCACTACAGTGGATTTACCGTGTGCGACATGTCCGATGGTACCAATGTTGATAGTTGCCTGTCGCTGGATGATTTCTGGGCTCAGAGGATTCAGCGTCGTGAAATCCGGGTTCAGCGGCTGCTCGGGCAGACCGCCACCCTCTTCAAATTCCTTAGCATGGCGTTCGGCATCAGTCAAACCGTCACCCAGCTCTGCAGCGAAGGAAACTTTTTTGGGGCCACTAGTGGCACTAGCGGAGTGGTCTACCCCGATAGTATTGTCATCCTCTACGCCGTCTTCAAATCCAGAGTCTTCGTCGCTGTTATCATAGTCGTACTGAGACTCGACGGGGTCCAGGTTCCCGTCGATCACGATGGTGGGCTGTCCTTCTTCGCTCATGATGTTGGGATAGTAATTTTTCAGTGGGCCTTGGGGACTTATTGATGTGTGGTTATGGTGTGCAGTCTAAATGGCTTACGCTAATGTCGGGATACATGGCGTTCGAGAATGAACTCCCAACTGAACCTTTCCCTCGTTCTCCTTGATGTCCAGCTGGGTGTTAATATCTGCCCGGACAACGCCTCTTGACCTCTCTCTCTACCTTCTCTATTTGACGCCAGAATTTATATTTCTTCGAATGTCCTGTGAGTCACGAGGTTAGCACTACATGAGAAACACGGGAACAGTTATATAATGCATAGAAGATATTTGGCGATTAGCAAACACTAGCCTTTCCTAGTTTAAGTTAACTATTTATCTCGAAAAAATATATACGGAATGTGGCTTGTAATTTTTCCAGTGACCTCACGACATCCCCTAGATGTTTGGAGTTCAGCCGTTACTGAGCCCTTACCTTTATGGTTAGAGGCCACACATAATCCTACTTGATCAGGTCGAGCCAGATGGATGGCCGCCTTTTGATAGCGCTCAAATTCACGCGAATGCTCGCGTATGGCCTTACAACCGTCATATTGGTTCCATTCTTGCATCAAACAGGGTGTAATGATGCTGAAGTTGGACTATTCATGAGCTTGACACTTGTGGGTGATGTGTTACTCTCATTCATGATTACATTTCAAGCAGACAAGATAGGGAGACGGTTTATGCTTGGTGTATCTTCCATTCTCATGCTTTTATCTGGAGTTTGCTTCATGTTCAGTAGTAACTTTTGGATATTATTGGGCGCCGCTGTGTTTGGTGTTATATCACCATCCGGTGACGAGGTGGGTCCATTCCGCTCGATTGAGGAGTCAAGTATAGCCCAAGTATCTAGTGGACCAGCAAGAGCTCATTTGTTCGCTGCTCAAAATCTGGTTGGTACGTTAGCTATGGCTGCGGGATTTGCTGTCGGTGGGTGGCTCAGTGATACGTTTACAGAGAAAACGGGAAAAGCAATCGATGCATATCGAGTGGTTTTTTTCGGATACGTAATGTGTGCTTTGGCCAGTCTAGTTCTCTCTGCTCAATTGTCAAATCATATAGAGGTTCCAGGTGTCGCTTTACCTCTGGAGAGCCCAGCTGACCATCCCCAAGCCAGCCCAGAATCTGGATCACAAGACAATGAGGGAGAATCGGAAGGCTCATCGAATCATTCGGATTTGGTGCCTAGCGAGGATTCCACCGCTGTTGCCACATCCATGTGGCTTATAACTCTTTTTGGATTGGACTCTCTTGCATACGGTTTCATGACAAACTCATGGCTCGCAGAGTACATTTATCGCAGATTTTCAAGCTCAACTACGTATGTGGGACTTCTGTTTTTCTTTGCATCCGCCATTAGTGCGCTGACTTCATTTCCTTCTGCATGGCTCACCAACAAAATTGGCGCGCTCGAGTCTATCAGCTTAACCAAATTAGGAGCAGGGTTTTTTGGTGGCTTGATTCCTTTGGCACCTCGAATTTGGGGCGCAATGGCTATGATCTGGGCCCGCTCACTCTTTGACACGATGGATGTCGTTCCGCGTCAGATTTTTCTGACTTCTATCGTTGGAGAGGCAGACAGAACCCGAGTATTTGGTCTTGTTAACATCTCAAAGACAGTAGGAAGGGCGGTTGGTCCTCTTTGCACAGGCTTATTTGCTCAGCACAACCGCTTGGGTTGGTGCTTCGCAATTTTAGGAAGCTTGGAATGGGTTTTCGCCGCGACAGTGTATTATGTTTTCAGGTAAATGCTGCAACTACAAAACGGGTAGTAAACTATTTCGGCCAACTATATATAAGCATCAGAGCTCTGTGTGAAAGTAATCAGTAGCTAATTAGATACGAGCAAAATCAACGATGAGGGAGACATTCGATAACTCGGTATGCCATTTATGCTGTATATACTAGGATTGGGCGCTGGGAACTCTTGCGACCATATTGCTCTATCTTTGAACTATTCTAGTCCCAGCCTGTTAGTGACGGTTCCGGCAGTCGGCTACCGAACCTGTGGTGGGTGGGGGAGACTGCCAAACCGCTCTCCGACGCACCTAGCCGTGGTGGGTTTACAACCCTACCGAAGCGACGTCGCCCAACCGCATATCTCTCTATTGTCACCAGCGACATCTTCAGCCGCCTTCTTTTACCACGGGAATCCGCTATAGTTTCTGGAAATGCACAAAAAGCGAGAACAGCTAGTACAAGATTTCCATGACGTCATGATCTTGGCCACGAATCCCTTGCTAGGTGACAATTGCAACGCAACGCACCACGTGACTGTAGTGTAACTCGGCCTCGGCATAGTCAAACTTCCAAAGGTTAGGGTATGTTGCTCGAGACCCACTAGATCGCTGCGTTTCAAGTCAGGAAGCAATGTTGCGGATCATCAAACGATACTCAGATGACCCTATGGCTTGCTGATCCTGGGCTCAAATTAACATCGGTTATTACTTTCTTAAATAGTTATTCATATATAGTATTTCTAGCTCTAGTCCAGGAAGCATTGATTTATGGATTACAATTGAGAGATACTCTTGTGTCCCGACGTTACTCCCATGCCCCCGAGATATTTAGAATGCGAGCACTCAAGGCGGAAGTAGCACGGGCAATCTGCGTTTATCGGCCCAACGGGCCCGAGCTACATGTTTTCGAACTTATAGGAAGAGTGGGCACGGAACGGAGCGCTGCTCTGTTTAAGCTTGCATGTTCTACCTTATCAACGCAGTCATGACGCTGGCGCAGTCCATAACCCTACCCAAAGACAGAATGTGGGGCGAGGCCCGCCTCCGCAGTGGGGTTCTGCACGACACGTGATAGCGGAGGCACCTGTAATAACACCGATGACCGATGACCACATGGAACGAGGGCAGCTCACTGATACGCGCTTGCCGATTAGAAAACAACGCGCTGGCGAGGGTATATATATACGAATCAGTCACCACTAAGAACACCTACACAAACACTACTTTGCAAGTTCGACATTATTGATCTTGGTGAAGTCAATCTCTAGCACGCGACTCAATTAGGCGATTCTATTTCTTTTACAAGTTCTCCGCTATTATCTAGGCGAACTATTCGAATTGCCTGACTGACATCACAATTCCAAAGACGCATTGCCTCCACTGAACTACAGTTAGAGCAGATATCTGCACGCAAATCACAGTGCAACATTTCTGGCCAAATCAGAATACAATGAGCGTGCTTAATCCCTCAAGCTGGTTTCGGAGCTCTGCGAGAAAGTCTCTTTACTCGCAAACGGGCAGCGAGACAGTGAACCAAGATACCGTCGTAGAGACTGGAGACCTTGATGACTCTGACTTCACCACCATCAATGTCCGGCCTATGACGTACGCTGAGGCATCTGTACAGCAATATCCCGCTGCGAACCGTCGCGTTGTCAGCGAGGAGCCTTATAACCCGATTGACGAGGACAAGTTGACTGTACAGGTGGTGGACAACTTGCTTCGCCACTTGGACCAGACATCCAAAAGTGGCCCATCGATCAACGTTGTACAGAACCTCGACTACGAATCTAACATTTCTTCAGGCGCCAAGGTCATTGAGGCCACCCCTGCCTCGACTTCCGACTGGCGCAAGAACCGAAACGCTTCGCGAGACGATCGCCGTACCAACAAAGAACGTGCTGCTAAAGAACGCCGCGAAAAGAAGCGCGAGGCCAGCATTCGTCGCAAGCGCGAACAGAGAGCTCTTCTTAGCTGAATAATCCACACAACGTGCTACAATTATTTGTAACTTTTAGTGAACTAGTTTTTTTTTAATAAATTACCTTTCCGCATGACGATATGAATAAAAAATTACAAATAGTTCAGCGGCTCATCATTTCAAAACATTCCATGCGCGAGTATGTCACCTACTTCATGTGGCTTGAATTTTCTTGTGGTCCGCTCCGAAGGCCTGTAGATTACTCGATCACCCACTACGAGATATTCATCATCCGGGTGTTCTATTACAATGACAGTACCCCTTTTTGGTAGTAACTTGAGGCCCGTTTTGGGAGTTAATACCATCCATTGCGATCGAGACTCCCACAGGAGTATGCCTTGAATATGTCGAAGGCTCGGATTGAGACAGCTTTCAACTCGAACTCGAGCTCCATTCCAATCAGCTGATAAAATGAGTTGAAGAGCAGGCAAACCTGCAGTCTTCGACAAGGCACTGCGGATGTATTCATTCCACAATGCATTCAATGGTTCATAGTCCGATATATTAGATGATGCAGTGGCTCGAACGCGTTGTAACTGATTTGAAGCCGCTGATTTACGCTCTTGGTGACGACTGGCACGTTTCTTGACATTTTTGCGGCGCCTACTGAGTTGTTTTGGTATGACATGTGTTTTCTTATCTGTCGAAGCGGTATCTATTCCTTTGGAGTCATCACCATGTCCTTCTTCGAGAATTAAAAAAGGTTTTTGAGACCCAGTCAGAGAATATCTTTCAGCGAGTAATTCTCGTGCTCGTTCCTCTGAGTGCGATTTCAAGAGCAGATCGAATTCCGACGAATTCATGATAGCATCGATGGCGAAAGGATTTCCCAGCCCTGAAATATTAAGCTGTATTATCAATAATTCGTATTTACATAGTGAAGCATAGTGATAACACGATGCGCATAATCCTATCTCCTTTTCATAACCCATTTGCTAATTTGGCACTGGAGACGGTTTTATTTCACAGGCGTAGACCGTCGGAAACTCTACTCTTTCTGTATTTCAACGCACCATGCGTTGTGATTGGAAGAAATCAGAACCCATGGGCTGAATGCAACCTCCAAAGTGGACTTCCAATTCTTAGACGTCGCTCGGGAGGCGGCACTGTAGTGCATGACTTGAACAACGCCAACTTCTGCGTACAAATGGATAAGTCAAAATTTTCTAGAACTGAACATTTGGCCATGGTGGTGCGCGCATTCCCCCAATTGCATCTGACCATCAATGAGCGGAACGATCTAGTAATGGAGTTTCTGTCAGGCACCGGTACACCAGATAACATGTCAAACATGACTACTATTCACAAGAAGGTGAGTGGATCATCTTATAAATTGGAAAAAGGTGGCTCGTATCATCATGCAACGCTGCTTCTTCAGTCAGATCTACAGAGACTACGTAAAGCACTCAGATTAGACCCACAAAAACAGGGTACAGTTCTTAAATCCGGTGGGACTGCAAGTGTTCCATCTCCCGTGATGAACACTGGGCTGAGTCGCGATGCATTTATAGATGGGATTTCAAATGAATTTCAAAAAATGTATGGCAAGGCCCCCATCGAAATTGCCGAGCAATCATGGTTTGACTCCGAGGAAGTCCAACATGAAATAGCAGAGCTCTCATCGTGGGATTGGGTATATGGAAAGTCGCCTAAGTTTTCTCTAAGGACTCCGCATGATGAAACATTAGAGGTGGAAAAAGGAGTCGTGGTCAACTCAAGCTTATTGGGATCCGATCTATTCGGCAAACGTGCGCCTATGGGGTTCCAGTAAAATTTACGCACCAGAACCTTCAAAGACGTATATATCGTGTGATGGTAGTCGATTTCTACAGCAGAAGTAACATGGTCGGATATACATATCTTTTATTCTTGACTTCGAATCTGGAGATTTTGGTGATCGCCTGATTTACTGATAAAACACTCTCATTGTCTTAACAATATGGTTAAAGGTACAAAATCATGCTGGGTTTCGCATTTCCCACCTAGTATAACTAAACTCCTGCTCACCAAAAAGATCACGACCATTCTCCTGTACTTTGCTAGTCATCTCATATCCTATATTTGGGAGTCCGTCCCAGATCTGCTGTCTTTCAGTCTCAAAGCCATTTCGTAGTGGCAGTTGCAGTAACACACTCGATGCCCCTACAAATGCAACAGTTTTCAGTAACATCGCCGGATGCTCACTAGAATAAACAGGGTCTGAGATGAGGCAAACGTCAAACACCGGCTTTCTCTGCTGTGTCTTCGATTCTGACGCAATTTCTGGAGGGTATTGTGGGTCAGACCAGTCTAATGAATAGGAAGCACATTCAATAGAGTTTAACGCGATATTATGGGCCAAGTTGGGGACTATTTCCGGCAGATCAGTTAAATGAACAAAAGATGCACCCTCAATTTTAGCAGTTATGCCCACAAGCCCTGTTCCAGCACCGAGTTCAATAACTCTAAGACTGCGCACTAACTCAGGTTGACGGACTAAACGGCGGGATAATATTAACGACGAACCCCACGTCAACTGACCGAGATTGTCACCGGTCATTCCGGGCTCAAATAGGAGTACAGATTTCCCTTCGCCAAGGTCAATTGTCCGTTTTTGGGAAGCAGTTGCCGTTACACCACATTCTTGACTTATCCTTCGACTCGCTTGTGTTCGTAAACGTTCTGCTTCTTCATACGGGAGCCAATCAAGTTCGCTCATAGCTAAGCGACTCAGCCATTGTCTAGTACCCCGATCCAAGGAGTCTGTCGCTTCAAAATCTACTACTGAACTTGAACTTAATTCATCCAATGCAGATTGCACGTCAGCATAACTTGGTTGGGAATTGATATTCGGTAAATCAAGGAAATGCATATTTCATTATATCCCAAGATATTAAGCTGTTACTGAGCAAAAAGAATGAATATGTGTTACTAAAATCTTTAATTTCCAACTCTGAATCGTCACAAGGCGATTGTAATGCGTGCGGATAGATGTAGAGTAACCGTTAGTTAGTGTAACGGTGGTTCCCCTGCTTTGGAAAACATTCTTTTTCTCGAGGGATCAGACTGAGGTTTGGGGGCGCATTCTAGTGCGCCGCCATTTGCCAAACGTTCTCAATGTAGCCCTCGCAGGTTGTCAATATCTCACCTAACCCAACACATAAATCCAACTGGCATTTAAGCGAGCATACCGCATGGGCGATCAGTTGCTTGAGGCTGATGAACCCCCAGGCAATACACCAGATGAAGTGAATAGGGCCAAACCCAGACAGCATCATCTGAACTCAAACCCCACCGAGCCTTGTTTAAAGATATTGCTTTGATCTTACCGAATCACTGAACGCGTTAGAGTACCTTGATTTTTGGGCCTGACGTACATAACATCTACTGAACGGATACATCAGAGCATATTCATTCACTTTGCTCTTCATCTCACTGCACACACGTTAGCACCCTCCCGACGAGTTGAATAGATCATCGTGAAGGTTTCCATTTTATTCAGGACAAACAGACAATCGCTACATCACGGATATTGAACTTAAACATGTCTAACTTCGAAGCTGAGTTTCTGGCGTCCTATCCCCAGACTGCTCCGGCCACCGCTGGATCTGGCTACCCAGGTCATCTGAATGCCACGCAGGAGAAAGCCTTGCTACACCTCCGTGACCTGGCACATGCTCAAGGATACAAGGAGCGTACTGATGACGCAACTCTGCTTCGTTTCTTGCGTGCTAGAAAGTTCGATGTACCCAAAGCTCTCGAAATGTATTCCGCTTGCGAGAAGTGGCGTGAGGAGTATGGTACTAACACCATCTTGGAAGACTACGACTACCCCGAGCGTAACGCTGTGCTTGAGATCTACCCGAAGTTTTACTATAAAACGGATAAGGATGGTCGCCCCGTTTATTACGAATTCCTGGGTAAAGTAGATGTTGCCAAACTGATGAAGGTCACCACAGATGAGCGAATGCTGAGAGAATTGGTCCGGGAGTATGAGGCTTTCATCCGCTATCGTTTACCAGCTGCCAGCCGCGAGGCCGGTTATTTGGTTGAAACTTCTTGTACGATCTTGGATCTCAAAAATGTTAGCGTGAGCACTGCCAGCAGCGTTTACCCTTTTGTGAAACAAGCTGCTCAAATTGGACAGAACTATTACCCGGAGCGCATGGGTAAGTTTTATATTATCAATGCTCCTTTTGGATTTTCTTGGGTCTGGAGTATGGTCAAGAACTTCCTCGATCCCGTAACCACGGAGAAGATTCATATACTTGGACACAAGTATCAGTCGGAGCTTCTCAAGGTGGTTCCACCTCCTAACTTGCCTACTGCTTTCGGTGGCAAATCACAGGTCGATGGCCCTATATACCTGGCTGATGATGGTCCCTGGAAAAACCCCAAATACCAAGGCCCTGAAGTTTCGTACAAGGGCCCTGCGAATCTCCTGGACAACAGCGATGCTGCGTCCATTCCCGCGAGTGCTCTGCGCGATGAGACCAAGGAGTTTTCCGATGCTCCTGCAGCCATTTAATATGATTTAGATAAATTCATTAGATTTATATTTTCGGCGTATTAGAACACACATTAGAAGCATTATTTTAGTGACCTATATTTATTCATACTTTACCACGAGTGCCGAGGGTTGTCTTAATCCCCGCCATTTACGGCAGTGCATAAGTACCTAACGACGTTGTCAATATTAAAAGGAGAGAGATGCAACGGCGCCCACTAGGTAACACCAAATCGAGCTGAGGTGGTTCCTGACATGCACTTCCTACACTGCGGAGTTTCTTTGAATCTGAGTCCTGGATCCATATAATATAAATAAATATAGTACGGCGAGTGTCCGCCGAGGGGGTGGCCCCCGGCTAGGGTATGGTGGGTGGCACTCACTATAATGGGATTTCCCGGAGTGAAATCTTACCAGGGCTTCACATTATATAGCGCACCCCCACATCTTTGCCCCACGAGGTCAAGCAGCCTGCAATCTTTGAACGACGTTTATCATAAGTACTGAGGATTAAGCACAGCTGTCACATTCTTTCGCCCAGATACAAGCATCTATTTTGACTAGGTCCGACTCATAGAGCCGCACACAGATCGGAAGCGACTTCACCGACAGACACTACTATTCCGCTACATTCTTGAACACCTCTGAAGTATGAGTACTTCAGCTCGCAAGCGCCTCATGCGCGACTTCAAGCGAATCCAGCAAGATCCAACGGGTGGTATATCTGCGTCACCACTTCCCGACGACATCATGCGCTGGAACGCAGTTATCATAGGTCCGGAAAGTACCGCATTTGAGGACGGTA
Organism: Starmerella ratchasimensis; assembly: GCA_030562965.1. NCBI lineage: Eukaryota > Fungi > Ascomycota > Dipodascomycetes > Dipodascales > Trichomonascaceae > Starmerella > Starmerella ratchasimensis. Next base: position 263,124 of record JAKUAQ010000011.1, read on the forward strand.
CGTTTAAGCTCCTGATTCAGTTCGATGAACAATATCCCACGAAGCCCCCTGCTGTCAAGTTCGTGTCCGAAATGTTTCACCCGAATGTGTACCAGAGTGGCGAACTCTGTTTGGATATTCTCCAGAACCGCTGGTCGCCAACATTTGATGTCAGCACAATCCTGACATCCATCCAGAGTCTTCTCAATGATCCCAATACGGCATCGCCTGCCAATGCAGAGGCTGCCAATATGTTTCGAGACCACCGAGCTCAGTACTGCCAACGCGTCAAAGAGACTGTTGAGAAGAGCTGGATTTCATAGAATCAACTATACCCCAGGTTTTGGTGAACAAATACATTGTTCCACAAGGATTGGCCATGAGTTGAAGCAACGAAGGAAACATTCGGCCCAAGCGTGTATGCGAGATGAAGTCCGCATTTAGAACAACATTTTATAGGGTAATCCGGAACTATGAAGGCTGTAGTCATAGTCACTGCTTTGATTATTTCCAGCATTTTGGATTTGGCGGCGATGCAGGTCATATGGTTGTGATTGAAGTCCTGGTCACAAGAGGATTTATTTGAAGAAGATTCCTGTTTACTTGTATTATTATCCTGGTCGTATTTCATAAAAATAAAACTAATAGAATTTGCCAACTAATTAAACTGCGACTATGAAAGCTGGAAAGTTCCCTTACTCCGCTTTCAGGTTCCCTTACTCAACTTTCAGAGAGTTTCAACCCTCCATGGACCTACACTGAATACAGTTACAGTTGAAGTTGAACCAGATAAATTGTACATGCGATACCTAGCTCTGGTCGGGTGGTTCGCTCCAGTGGTTCTGTCGCACAGAACTTTTTATAGCGTGCCCTGCGTTTTCGGGCAAGGAAGCAGCATGGCACTTCAGTTCGACCTGGTGGCTAAGTGCTCGAAATCGCGAGCGCGGGCTTCAACACTGAGGCTTCCGCACGGCAATGTTTCGCTACCAGTGTTCATGCCAGTGGGTACTCAGGCTTCCTTGAAAGGTTTGACGCCGCAGCAGCTACGCGATCTGCCCTGCGATCTGTTCCTAAACAACACCTACCACCTGGGGCTACGACCGGGTCAGGAGGTTCTGGACAAGCTGGGTGGAGCGCATAAGCTACAACACTGGGATCGTAATATTCTTACCGACTCGGGCGGGTTCCAGATGGTTTCTTTGCTAAAGCTAGCCACCATTACCGAGGACGGTGTGGAGTTCCTCTCTCCCCATGACAACTCCCCCATGCTGTTGACTCCTGAACATTCGATGTCGCTCCAAAACAGCATAGGATCGGACATCATGATGCAGCTCGACGATGTGGTTCATACGATGACGACGGGCCCCCGGGTGGAAGAAGCGATGTGGCGAAGCATCCGTTGGCTAGATCGATGCATTGCGGCGCACAAGCGACCCCACGACCAGAATCTGTTCGCAATAATACAAGGTGGCCTAGATCTGGACCTAAGACGCCGGTGCTGTGAAGAGATGGCCAAGCGTGACACCCCCGGCATTGCTATCGGCGGTCTCAGCGGCGGCGAGGACAAGCGCCAGTACTGCGAGGTTGTGACGGCATGCACGGAAGTTCTACCGGAGCACAAACCGCGGTACTGTATGGGCGTGGGTTATGCCGATGATCTCGTTGTGAGTGTTGCGCTAGGCGCCGATATGTTTGATTGCGTCTACCCAACTCGGACGGCACGCTTCGGTACCGCAATTACGCGTGAGGGACTCCTGAACTTGCGCAACTCGAAGTTCCGCAACGATGAAGAGGTCATCGAACCCGGGTGCGGCTGTCCAGTGTGCTCCGTGATGAAGGTGCGCCGGAGTTACCTGCATCTCGCCATCACCAAGGATACCGTCCCGGCGCACCTCCTTACACTGCACAATACATGGTATCAGCTTAATCTTATGAGCACCATGCGCCAGAGCATCATCGATGATGAGTTCGAGGCTTTCGTGCAGCGCTACTTTGCTGCAAAGTACGGCGACGAGACCTACCCCGAATGGGCCGTGGATGCTCTGGCCAAAGTGAACATAACAATCAAAAAGTGAGAGACAGGTGCGACGTGAGATGCGATATGAGAAACACGCACAAGCACATTCACGACGCAGAGATGCACACACACACACACACACACACACACACATATATATATATATAGGACGATAGACAGATCTAGAGCGATAGACTAAAGGAATATTGGGTACGCGTGCTCATACACGGATGGACACGACCTCAGACTGAAGGTCGCCCACGCGCCGCAGCAGCTGGTTGAATGTCCGCCGGGAGTTCTCGGCACGTTGCCGGCGCTGCTCGAACTGGTCGCGCTGGCGGGTCTGGGCCTCGAGCTGGGACTGCAGGTCGGCGCGCACATCTTGGGCGGGGATGCGCAGCACCTTGCGGCATTCCGCAGCGATACGCTCCGAGTTCGAGCGCACATAGCCGAGTTCGTCGATCTCATACGCGATCTTGCGTGCGAGGCGTCGCGGGATGGTGCGCGGCAGCTCGTAGATCACGTAGGCTCCGAGTGCGGCGAGCAATGCCACGACAGTGGGCACTGCCAGACTACGCAGAGTCAGCCACGAGCCCGCGGGGTGGTTCACCACCATTCCCAGCGCCGACGGCGCTAGGTTGAGGCTTGCTCGGCCAAACATAGTCTGGTACAGAGACACGGCGGTCACGGCACCACCAACTGCAGAGCCAAGCGATGCGTGCGCGGAGGCGGCTCTCACGAGGCTGCGCTTCGACGAGTTTAGGACCGGCAACGGCTTCTCCAGCAGTGCGCTGAGGTCGAAGATGTCGGTAATGCCGAAGTCCGCCGTAATGTGGCGGCTGAGGTCATCCTTCTTGCGCGTAAACATGGCCGACTTATTGAACACCTTATATGGCGCCATGCTGCCCGTCGACGAGACTGACATTGTCGTGTCATCGACGTGGCCGGAAAAGCTGCTCTCCGCCCTGGACGACGGGGCCAGAGTCGATGCCGACCGCATTGCCTCGAACGCCGTCGCGGTCGCTCGCGAGTGCTGTAGTCCGAGCTGCTTGATAGTATCCACGGCCGAGCTTGTGAGGGTGCGAGCCTCATCCTCGCAATCGGTAACAGCCTTCATCACACGATCAACAAGCACCCGGCGCGTCGACTGGACGTACGAAAAAATCCCCATCAGACCAGTCCACTCGACCCCAATGTCATCACCGATCCGGCTCACGGACTCGTCGAGATACTCTTCGGTCTGCGCACGCACGTGCACCACGAGCTTCTCAGTGTCGCGCTCGATGCGCTCGCTAACGCGAGCATATGCCTGCACCTGCTGGTCGATGTCCGGAGCCAGTTCGTGCAGCTGCTCCTCAGCAGCCGCTTGCTCAGAGGCAGCCTGCTTCTCATTGTGCGACGCCACGATTAAAAGGTCTTTTGCCACGTTCGTTAAAAATGTCTTGGCCGGTGCCAGCTTGGATTCGCTGCGTTTTTCCAACAAGAACGTGCGCAGTGAGCTTTCCAAGGCACGCAGTCCTCTAGCATCACCATCATCATCGCCATCGTTAGGATCTCCATTAGGGCCCGAATCAGGATCTGAACTAACGAAGTGCACGAAGCTGTCGGAGCTCTTGCGTGATTCAGGTGCTAGCTCGCCAACCTGCTGGAGGACTCGAGAACGGCACCGCTGCTGGTCAGAGATGCGGTCAAAACGGTTGACCGCGAAGAAAAGCAACGACTTCTCTGTGGCTGCGCCGGCCACAAACTCCTGTGCACTCTGTGTAAACTGGTTCTCGGCACTCACCACGAATATCACCAGATCGATTTCTTCCTGTCGCCCAAACAGATCGGTGGTGGTGACTGAACTCACATTCAGCCCCGGTGCATCGATCAAGCAGATATCGACCACCCCATTGCGCAATAAACTCTGTGAGGGAGGTCGTGGGTCGCGCATGTACACGACGAGCAGTTTGTACTTGTCCGACTGGTGAACTAGGTCACCGAGCTGCTCGAGACTGAACTTTTTATATGTCTCTGGTGCTGACTGGCAGTATGCAGGACTGTCTACCCCGGGCGTTTTCGGCTCGGCGTCTCCATTTCGTGCCACAGAGTGGCTAACTGTGAGTGGTACAGCGTGGATCTCTTCGATGTTGTTGTTCTTTTCAGCGTCAAATACCTCGCAAAATACCGCGGTGCATGGCTGCTGGTCCACAGGTAAGACGCGTCGCCACAGCAATGCATTGCATAAGCTGGATTTGCCGGCGTTCAAGTCACCGGTCACCAGGACGCGGCTCACACGATCAGCTACGCGCTGCTGGAGCTTTTTCGCATGACTTGATACCTGAATGAGTCTTTTGTCAACGAGAGAGGCAGGAATCGCGGTCTGCTCGGCCGCAACGCGACCGGAACCCACCACACGAAGATCGACATCAAGAATACGAAGGTTTGCCGGAAGGGCCAGTGGTACTTCATTATTAGCGAGAATGAACTCCTGGATAACGCTGAGCACGTGGTCAAGACTGGAAGTGAGTTTCGTTGCGGCCTCCTGGAATTGGATCTGGCGCTGCTGGGCCGCAAGCAAGTCTGAGGATCCCGACGACATGGCACGGGGACGAACAGAGTTAGACGATGATGGCTGCTTCAGGAACTGCAGCACACCGTCAGTACTCATTGCATCGGGCTGGAGTTCCCGAATCGGTGGCTCGTTGCTATGTGTTTCATCTGGCTGAGTTTCCACGTCAATTCGCGGCAGAGAGGTTGAGCCTCTTTCAGAAGAGTCATTAATAGTTGACTCGTTTTTGTTGCCCTCTTGGGCTTCGCTGTGCTGATTAGGTACTGAATGATTTTCTGACATTATGGGTTGCCATACCTGGCCTCAATGCGGTCTGTATAGGTCGTTTTTGACAATGTTGTGATATTTGCCAAAATGCGCGGCGGTTATAAAGGTAAGGGTACAGGGGTAACAGATGATCCAATGGCGGGTGGCGGCGGCGCCCTCTCCAAGCGAATCCGCTAGGGACCTTGTCTATGTAATAATAAATAATTCCAGAGTTTGATTAGTAGATGACATCAGTTTTCAGCAGAAATTTCCAGCAGTCGAGTCTGCAACCCGTTCCAGGCACTACTGGCCAGCTGTGAACCTAGTAAACACTTGAGAAGTTGATACCTTTGATCAACTAGTTACGTATAAGTTTATTTTCGCAAGTAAAAATATGTTGCCATGAACGCCTCCGTTTGGGGGATTGGGGTGGCCTGGGTAGCGTCTCTGTTGTGTGGGATTGCGCCCTGGCTGGTGATCCGTGCTTCATAAGCCTAATATGAGTGAGACTGTGAGGACTGGTATCTCCGAATCGCCGCTACAGCTCAGCGAGCTGCATGCATGGGCGAAGCACCGCCACGCTGGTGCTGTAGTTACGTTCAGCGGTATTACGCGCGATAGTTTTGAAGGCCACGCCGTGCGGAGCCTTAGCTACGATTGCTATAAGCCTCGTGCAGAAAAAACACTCCAGCGCATAGCGGAGCAAGCCCAGAGTCAATTCAGCGGGATTCAAAAGGTGGCAGTCTATCATCGGATCGGCGACGTGCCACTAAGTGAGGAGAGCGTGTTGATCGTAGTCAGTGCGAGCCATAGAGGAGAAGCGTGGGAAGCCGCGGAATGGTGTCTAGAAGAGATCAAGGCAACTGTAGAGATTTGGAAGCGGGAGGAGTATGACGACGGAACTTCACAATGGGTGGAGTCATGTCAGGCACACCCTCATGCACACAAAAAGAAATGACGCTACGTTATATATATATGGAAAGAATTGTAGTGTAGGATTTAGCATATTGAAATATTGCGAGTCTGCCTCAGAGCCAAGAGTTTTCTCTCAGAACCAAGAGTTTTTCTGTTGAAGTTTCGAACTTTCGTGAATCTTTGCCATCAACCGTATGTAAGACGGAGTGTCTGCTCCCCCTAAGGAGTCCTCTACCATAAGTTGCTTAAGCTGATACTCAGCACCGTCAAGACCCTGGCGCACAACTTGTAGTGGCAGCCAGCTGCGGCCGACACGAGCTGCTTCCTGGGTCATGAGTTCAGCAATCAAATTGCGTAATTCAGTACCCAGCTCATCAGCGCCCTCGAAATCTCTGGCGATCTCATCCACCCACGGCGAAATGGCCGGCAAGTCCATGGTTCCAAACATTGACTGCAACGTAGACGGCAATACCGACGTACTGAGCCACAAGTAAAATTGTTGGCCGTTGAATACCAACACGGGATCCACTGACCCAAGGAGATCGTTGTACCTGGCCAGCCGACTCTTAATTCCAGTGTCATCTTGTGACGACGACTCAATGGTGTATATGCGCGGGTACAGGGCCAGAGACATGGTCTGAGGATTCGTGGTGGCCAAATATGCCGCACTGGCCACACGTGCATCGCTGCTATAAGACGACGAGCCCAGGGCGATTGACTTTGTGAGTGCCAACATGTACATAGGCATCAGGCGCAGGTTCTTGGGCACGAGCAGCTGAGTCACAGGAGCTCCCATCCCCACGAGTTCTCGCACACTCGAAAACACTTCCATCAGCTTTTCGATCACAGCGTTGCGGAGATCCAACAAGGTAGTATCGCCGATCTTCAGAAGAGTTTGGCGGGCGACCGTAAGCATTACAACATCGATATCGAGGTAGTTGTACACTGCCTTAGACTTGGCACTCGTTCCGGCGAGTTGATTACACACCCGAATGCGTTTTTCACCGGTTTTCGTCGTATATAATACAGCAGCTTGAAAGTATTGGTCCAGCGATGGGTCAAGTGATGTGTCATACGAAGCAGTCGAGACAAAATTAGACTCAGAGTCCATGAATCCCCAGTTCACTGCCTCCGGATCAGTTGTGGATGACGAGACCTGGAGACCAGTACTGCAGCGAATTTTGAGCTGAACATGGCGGGCTTGTACAGGTGACGTTGCAATGGCCAGAATGTCAGCCACGATATGGCGACTGTCGCGCTCGGCCGAAAAGCGGGGATAATAGAGCATACGCCCACCAGATTTTCGCGGCAGCATGACGAGATTGCCCAAGTCGACGAAGCTTGTCGTAGGCACGGCCAGCACATCGCACGCCCACCCATTAGAAGCAAACTTCACGCCAAGATCTATATAGAACTTGGATGTCGCATTGAACAGATGCGAATGCATTGCAGGTTCAATGTCGGTGCCAAGACCGGCCATCGCTCGATCACGGGGGACTAACTTTGAGTCACCAACCGAAGCCAATGAAGTGGCGATCACTGTTATTCTACCGCCCGCAGCAAAATCCGGAGCATCTTCAATACTTCGAACTGCATCTCCCAAGCATGATCCGCGATCCTGGGAAGTGCCATACACATCCGGTAAAATATTCAAGATAGCCTCGATATCCTCACGCTGGGTTACTGGGTTCATGAAGATATTTTGAGGCACAGCAGTAGATCCAGGTGACATCACAAGGAGCTCCGGACGGTTCTGGGGACCTGGTCGGATGTAGGTTACCTTGGAATCGAATACCAAAATCGCCACACTATGCTCAGCCGGTAAGTAGGTCAAAGCAGTGCGAACCGCGATAGAGAACGTCTCGAGAATACCTTTTTGCACACCATCTCGGCTTACTTCACAGCAGAATACATGGCGGAATGGTTTCCCTGCCTTCCCGTAAACTGATTCGGGATTTCTAGTACTCGACTCGAGACCGTCGCTGCTATAACCCTGACCTGACCCCAGACCTGTGACGTCATTCGGCTGATCCTCATTCTCGTCCATCTCACTTGTTGATCCCGGGGCTTTGGCTACAATGAACTCATACGTGCCGAATGCGAGCTCCGGTCGTTCGTCCCAATCAATACGCTTGTTGTCGGGCGTAGTGGGCTGAAAATAAGGCGCCGGTGTCGTATTTTCAAATAAACAGAGGTTGCAAACGAAACGGGCACCACCATTGGTAAACCGCATGCTGGGGTTCATATAAGCTCGACACCGTCGACAACGTGGAGGCATAGTCTCGCCGTCATAGGAGCTGAAGTCGGCGAGCGGAACTTCCGCTCGCGCAAACGGGCACAGGTACATCGACAGAGGCAGCTGAGTGGCCTTGCGAAGCTTGTCCGTTGACGGTATATTATACATGGAGAGACGGAAAAACTCTGGTCCACTGACACCCATGTCGTCTACTAGATACTGTGTATCTGCTGGGGGTGGGCACGCGTGCCGGAATGTGTCGAATATACCACGCATACCTTCGTCGACTGTATTTTGCGCGATATCACGCTCCTCCGGTATCATCGGCACTGGTTCACGCCGTGCAGCACCTATTCCGAGGATCGATGGCCACTGTTCCTTCGGAATCTTGTTAATCAACGGCTCCGGACGACCTAATTGTCCATAGGTTCCAGATCGGTATGGCGAACCAGGTGAGTACGCGTCACCTGTATCCTCCCGCTGCGGTTGCTTATACTTAGGCTGATTGTACTGGTCTAGATGTGTGTTGCTGTTCAGTCTCATGTTGACAAATTGCTGGTCCAACGACTCGGGTATGTCATCGGGTAAGTCAACTCCTTCATCGAGCTGTGCAGTGAGACCAACATCATGAAACGCATGTTTCGTGCGACGCACCATGTTAACCTGATCCCAAGAAATGGCTTCTTCGCTGTCTCAGACCTGCTATCCGGATAAGCGAAGGTTCGTCGCAGTTGGTCTAGCTTGTCGGTAGCCCTTACAGCGATAGGCCCTACGTTAAGGCGGAGCTACGGCAGATGGAGGGAGATGGTCCCGGGGAATTCGCTGGGCGGAACGAGTGGGTAAGGTTGCGACCTTCACTACCCGTCAATCAAGTTGTATCACTAACGCGTAAGCGACAGATGAGGATGAGTAAGGTAACAGTAAGCACCAGACAAAGAAAAGAAATTATGAGGCTACTAAATATTATTTTAAAAGAGTGTAAATCTCAAGGTTTTATTGACGTAAACAATGTCAGGGCGCGATCTTTTCCAAGCCGCACCCCACACGCGGGTCGCTGAGAAACCACGTTCAGCAGGGTTCGGGCAGGTCGCGTGTCGCGTGTGTGGTTCGCCTGATCACTTCCACCAACACTTCGTACTACACCACTGTGACGACTTCTGACCAGCACTGCGCAGGCTTGTTTACTGTCGCTGCATTTGTAGGCCTGTTGCGGGTGAGATAGTACAATATAGCACCATTGCGACATGGGTGTAACTGGTCTACTACAGGTTCTCAAGTCGTACAGCCAATCACAACATGTCTCGCAATATACAGGCATGCGGCTCGGTGTTGACGGCTACGCGTGGCTTCACCGCGCAGCTGCATGCTGTGCGGATGATCTTGTGAATGGTCGCGACACATTGAAGCTTGTTCAGAGCATTGAGAACCGCATCCGCCTCTATGAGCACCATAACATAGAGCTGTATTTTGTGTTCGATGGTGCCTCTATTGCTATGAAGGCGCGAATCGAGAAGGAGCGCCGAGCCAAGCGCGATGCCGCCAAAGCCAAGAAAGACAGGTTAGGTGGTGATAAGGGTTACGCCAACTTTATGCGTGCAGTGGATATTACTGCTCATCATGCGGCAATGGTTATTGCTCTACTGAAGCAGCGCAAAATCCCCTACGTTGTGGCCCCCTTTGAAGCCGATGCACAACTTGTATGGCTTGAGCGTAATAATCTGGTAGATGGCATCATTAGTGAAGATAGCGATCTTCTCGTGTTTGGTGCTCAACGCCTGCTAACCAAGAGTGATCCCAAATCAGGCATGTGTGTAGAAGTACACTCGCCAAATCTTCCGCCTCATTTTAGAGATCTGGCACATCTCCGAGCACTTGCGATTATTTCTGGATGCGATTATTCTCCTGGTATCAACGGACTCGGTCCCGTGAAAACCACAGCATTGGTCAAACGCATGAACGGCGATTTGGAAGCCATCCTCAATTCTTTGAAACTGGAGGGGCGTGCTTCGGATGAGTTCGTCGCAACGGCCAGACAGGCAGATTTGGCATTCCAATACCAGCACGTATGGAATGTCCGGACAAAGGCGGTCAACCACCTCTCGGTATTGGTACTTGAAGAAGGCGAGAGCGAGAGCCCGCTGACTGCGAGCTTAACGGCAGAGGTTGTTGGTCGAAAATTCACCAGAGAAGAGGCATACCGCATCGCTGTTGGAGTTGATGATCCACACAACCAAAAGCAGACACTTGTGGTTACACCACTTGTCGCGCAGTATGTCGTCAAACTGAAACCGTATGCCGTCATACAGCGCAAACCCACTGCGGGCTTGCGTTCCACGCACGATACCCCTTCAAATGGTAAGTCCTCCGCAGTGGCCGGGGCCATCAACCGTCGTTTGATGGATACTTCTTCCAAAGGCGAGAAGGTATGCTCTCCCTTCTTCAAAACGCAATCTCAGTCTACGCGTGACCACTCCGCAAACAAGGAGAACGATCTATACAACCTGAAAATGCGACAAACCTCAATCCAGCACTCCGTCAACCTCCCCAGGAAGTCATCCCAGCCACTAGCATCCCACGAAAAGACGATTCCCGTCGACTTGCCGAAAAAAGAAGATACTAACCCCGACCAGCCCACATATCCTCCCAACTCGAGCGTGAAAGTGCGCTCGCTGGCCCAATATTCGTTCGCAGCCAGCAGCAGCGTGCATTCAGCGCGCTCAACGAATACCATAGCTGCTAATCCACCAGCTTATGGAAACGAAAATTCCTTTATGGCCACTGCCACATCTGAGCTCAGAGCTCTGAAGCGTCAAAGCAGTTCCGAAGAGGAAGTGGCCCCTGCGACCAAGAAGCGGAGCGGAGAATTGCATGATAGTGCAGTTCATATGCAAGAGGGCGCACGCCCGCCGGTCTTAGATGCTCTTCCGGGTTCCGATGGGGCCGCAGATGTCTATGAGTCTGTTGCCAGTGACTATGTCTCTGATAGCTCTGAACCCGAGGGTGCTGAACAAGCGGTTCGACCCGCCAAGCTGGACTACCTGAGCAAATTCAAGTTCTCGGCCTGATGCCTAATTGATGATAATGATGCTAGTACCAAAACTAGTCTATGTATTTGTAGCGTTAAATTTACTTGATTTACAAAACTCGGCCCAGATCGGCCGAGCTGACTTTTTGCTGGCTCTTGTCAACCTTTTTAAGTTTGAACCCACCAGAGCTGATCTCACCCAGCAAGGCACCGCCAAGGCCACCGGTTGGTGCCTCAGCCGGCGCCTCAGCAGCGCTTGGCGCCACAAGGTCTTGCGGCGCGGCAGCGCCGAACACCGGCGGTGGCGGCGGGCCGGGCGGCACGTGGCAAACAGGTTTGACCTATCCATTTTGCGAAATTTCGTATCGTGATAATATTGCTGTCCCCGTGTTAGGCCCAACACCCTCACTAATAGAGTACCCGCCTGACTCGTGCCAATGACG